>SEMN01000177.1:546432-853932 GCA_005408345.1 Macquaria australasica | reverse complement strand
GTCACCCATCTAGTTCTAGTGAAAAACATGAACATTGTCAGCGAAGTATTCTGACTATATGAGATATTGTTTCTACGAATCTCTCTAAAACATTGCTGTTGAATTTCTCAAATTAATTAAAATTATTAAAATTAATTACTACAACAAGTCCTCCAACCTAAACGACATAATAGTTTATTTGCCAGTGACTCCCAAAATGACATGTATAGGCTTACTGGACCTTTGTCGTCATGGTAACAGCAATAAACACGTGGTTAACGTTGTGAAACAGTCGCAGTTTGGTTAGGTTTAGGCACCAAAACTACTTGGTTAGGTTTAGGAAAGGATCATGGTTTGGATTAAAATAACTATGTTAGTTACATAAGTTCAGTAACATCACATAACTTATTAATGTAACTTAACTTACATACGTAAGTTAAAATAAGTCAGCGTTGACTTTTGGTTTCACTCGGGACACGAGCAGCGGTCTCCTGGGTGAAAGCCCTGTGTTTGACCCATCTATCCACCCTGATCTCCTTCCTACATGGACTTTGTCGCTCTTTATACTACCCCACCTGACCTCTGCCTTTGCTCCCATCATAATTACTATGGCCACTAGAGCTCAAAAACCAGTACTAAAATTCACTTGACCTCCATTGTATTAGGTTGGCATCGGTTACCTCAAAACTTGAGCACATAAATTTAAACCATCTGAAATGGTTTTGTGATTTGAGTGAACTGATCTTTTCAAAAATGTCAAAACAAACACACTGACTTTAATTACATTGTTAATAAAAATGTCACAAATTGAATATGGGGAATAAGAAGCATTTTCCACACTTTACACCTCCCCCCTACTGCCAAAGTAAACTGTAAACCTGTTGAGAATACTGAGCATTATCACCTCTTCCTCCCCTTCATAAATGTGAAGTGCAGTGACAGGGTGTTTACACGTTGATTTTTATCACCCCGATACACCTATCCGTTTGTCTGTCCACTTACAGTGCTCCTCCTGCCCTGCCAGTCAAACCTTGTTTTCTCTGCCTCTCTGCATCGGGCCAGTTTGCAGGTTCCCCTGTAATTGCCTCTCTGTGTCCAACAGTCATTTGAGGAGCGGACTTATAACACTGCAGCCATTCGCTGTTTTCTCCTTCTTGTTTTCTGTCTGCCTTCATGCCTCTGTCCCTGACAAGTCTTCTGTGAAGAAAACTGTTGTGTGTTTTTTTAAATGCTGCCAAATAGTACAATGGCATTACGGCATGCACTCTTATGTCTCGCTCTCTTTCTCTCTCTCTGTCTACATCTATATAAATCCCTGGAATATATTTCTTTATTGTCTGGTAAAATTTGTGTTTTTGCCATAAAACCACCATGACTTGATTTGAGCAAACCAGCTTATTATAGTGTTGCAGCTGTTTTACTTCATTAGACACAATTTTGCCCTGTCCATTTTTTTTTCTCATCCTGTCTCCCTTCCTCTTACTATATTTTCTCCTCTGGGAAAAATAGTATAGTATAGTATAGTGTAGTATCTATCTATCTATCCATCTATCCATCTATCCATCCATCCATCCATCCATTATGGAAGCAGTCACCCTAAAGAAAGCTTCTGTGATAATCTTTTTTATTTTATTTTCCAATCTCGTTCCCATGCTCTCACTCAGATCCAGCCTCATCAGACTGAGTTGTCATCTAGTTTGAAGTTTTGAAACAAGAGCAGAGCATTAGATTAGGTTTGTCTGATATAAAATTCCCTCTAAAGTGATGGCTGCGCCTAGCGTCTCTTTTCTCCAGCTGCTTTTGAGCAGAGTCTGAGTCATTTTGTCTGGTATTCTCCAAGTCGTTTGAGGAGACAAAATGCTCCTCGCTACGTTAACAGGCCCTCTGATGTTTGGTTCCTTCTGCTGCACTCACTGCTCTCTAGTGAGCATACGCTTTTTGCCCCCCCCCCCCCCCTTGGGTATGTGAGTGTGGACGAAGTTATGATGATAGCATTGTGTTTGTATGTGTAGTTGTGGTCTAAACCTACAAGAAAAATGAAATGCTGGAAATTTCTTTTTGTTGCTTTCACATGCCATGACCATACTGGAGTTTAATTGCAAATAAGGTTAAGGTGAAAAACGGTAAAAAAAAAAATGTAATGATACGCCAACCTTAAAATTAACTTTAAAGTAACAGATATTCAATTTTGGTAAATTGCCTCAATGGTCAACTCACCAGGTTAAAAATCATAGATCATAGAGAACAGGGAATGTTCCCTTTGGTGCTCCATGCTAACCCTTTAGCTGCATGCTAACAGCATGTTGAGAAGAACAACGGAGTAGCATTTATATTTCCAGAACTTTATGGGTAAGGCAACCAGCAAACCCAAACGTTCCATATTCTTTCACTCTACTGAATCTATCTTTGCACAGATGGTAAAAGATTTAAGATGTTTACATGCTGCAGTGAACTGTCTAATATGAGAGTCAATCATCTTAACTTAGTTGCCAGCATATGGGCATGCCTGATTTATTCAAATGTTGATATATATATTAACTAAAAGCTTTCTAGTTTGTTTAAGAAAAAAGCACAAGAAATCAATTATCAAAGCATATAAATAAAATCTGTTAATCTCTCTCTCCCTCCCCTTTTTCTTTTCAATTTTGTTCCCCTCTTCTTCTCTGTGTAACTTTCTTTCTTCCTCCTTGTTTATCTCCTGTTTTCCTGGAACAATGTTCAAGAGATTAAATGCTAGAGCTTTTTGCTCAGATCAGAAACACATCACGGCAGCTGACAACAAGCATCTTTGCTCCTGCTGTGTTTGTCTTCATTTCTTTTGGCTCTAGCGTAACTATAGCATCAATATGTCCTTGTGACATTAATTGTGAGACTTAAATATGTTTACCATAGACAAATATTGAGCAACACCAGGCCGGATTTGGAGGCAAAAGTGGAATACTTTGCAGCACTCATTTTGAGGAGTGTTCTTCCTGGGTAAATGGAGCTCATCCTTTCAGAGTTTTTGAAATGACATGTGGGGTAAGGAGTTCACCTCCAGTGTGTTTATCCATTCAGGAAAAGAGAAAACTTTCTGAACTTCACTGCGACAGGAAACACTGGGGTTTATGAGAAGATTGTTCTCACTGGTGTGACACAGAGGTCTCCTTTGTTTGTAATTACATCACTTTATGACAGTGACAGCGATATGTTGATCTTTCCAAAATGCTACATGTAGCACCTTTTAAAGGTGGCAAATCAACCCTTAAACTAATTCATCAGAGAAGTGTAAAGCAAAGTAATCATCTGAAAACACAGCTGAAAATGAAAACTGGAGCATTTTATATGGCGTCAGATTTATGTCCTATGTCGCAAGTACGATAAAACACACTCAGGAGCAAATTACATAATTTCACACACGCAGAAATTAACTGCCACTCGCACAATATAACTCCTCGCACACAAATTCAACAACCGAGAGTTGTTGAAGTTTAGTTTCTTGCTGCGAGCGAGCGAGAAAGTAAATATAGGGAGAGGCAAAGAATGGCACCTGCGTGTATAAAAGTAAGCAGCAATCGCACAAAGCAGCCACCACGTGCATGGAGGGCATACGCACTCTCACAGGTTCACTCTGCTCTTGAAGTTGAAAAAACATGATTGACAGCTTTTGTTCTGTCCTGAACAACAGGCAGAGGCTTGTTATTTCAAACAACTGAGTCTTAGCCTTTTAGCTTTATTGATCAATTGCTGGTGATGAAACTGTGTACAAATTTAAGACTAGTTTGGCTTTGGAAGAGTCTGCATATTGTGGCAATAGAGATCAAACTGACACATTGCATTGGTTGCAGAGCAGCCACTTTGCCTGCACAACCAAGCCATACTAGCTCTGGCTTTGTTTCTACTATACTGCCACACTCTCTCTCTCTCTCTCGTTGTTCTCCACTTCTCTTGTTCTGCTTGTCTTCATCACATAAATCTTTTTTTTTTTTTACTTCCCACTGTTCTCTTTCTTTCTTCCTTTCACTCCATCTAAGTCTCTTAACCCCCTCTCCTCACATACAGACACACTGCAAGTGCACACACACACACACACACACACACACACACACACACACGCACACACACACTGTCTTTCTAAGCCACAATTACCATAGAAGGATTCCTCCATAGGCTAATATGCGCCGTTAAGCTTGGTGAGCCAAAGTAAGCACTCTGAAATTAGTGCTGGAGTCAGTCGCACACATCTACAGCAGACAAAGGCTTCTCTTTCAGTTCCCTGACACTGAATAAGTCTGTCTGCATGTGCATGATACATGATACTGAGCTCCTTAATAGGAGTCAATGAACTCTGCCCAAAGCCCTGTCGAGAAGCACTGTATTCAGACAGTTTGCCAGAATAATAATCATCACTGCTGTCAGCTTCTAACAATGCAGATAACTATAGAGTGATGTGAGTGAAACTAATAGTATACCTACTATTCAACATACCTGTAGTTTTACTATAACTCAATTAGTATATCAGTACCTGTACATTTTCTACCTTTACAACAACGAAATCAAAAAATGTTGAGACTATCTAAAACCAAAACAATGGGCCAAAAGTAGAAAAACATAACTGAGGTGCTAGAAAGTATTTTCATACAAATTAAAGGAAAATACACTCTCAATGTTTTTATAAAAAATATGAAAATGTACACTTTTGATAGAATATTTACAAGGTGTTAATGGCTGTAAGAACACACCAGTGCATTTGTTATTAGTAATAGTGCAGCAAACCCTTTCTCGTTGATTCCTATGGGAAATAATGTCATGGGCTGTGTCCAGAAATCACTCACTATTTATTACATAGCGCACTACATTTTATTTGAGTGTGTAAATTTACTATATAGTGTCCACAATGGAACAAAAACAGTAGTATCCATGGCATGTACACTACCTTCTGCTAACAATCCCACAACGCAAGGCGTCACATTTAGTAGATGTCAGTTGTCAACAGCTGTCAGTGATGATGCAAAATGAAGATGGTAAGTGTTTGATTTGGCCAATGCTTCTTTTCTTTTCTTTTTTCTTTTTTGTTAATAGTTAACATTTAAAAACATCTGTGTTCTCCTCACTTTTGTCTGTTGAATTGATGAATATTTGATGAATTTGGGTAAAATTTGTGGCAGAAGTATTTGTGCCTGTGTGTGAATCTGTGTGATGATTTCAGTATGTGGAGATATCAGTTAGTATGAGCGTTTGTGTGCGTTTCAGAGGCAAATACATTTAAAATGATGCAGGCTGACAGGAGAGAATGGAGAAAGAATCTTTAGAAAAATGACTGCAGAGTGGAGTGAACCTGTGCACCCTCAGCATGAAAGCAGGGGTGGAGGAGGGCAATGAACAATCAGGCTGAGAGTGGAGAAAGATCACATTTAATCATCTGTTTGCAGATTCACCTGGCTCTTCTCACATTCATGAAACTAACCGAGCTGAGTAGTTACAGTTATCCTCTGCTTTGTTAATGACTGGCTTTTGCACTCCTCACTCGTGTTATCATATGAAATATCACCAGAGTTACAAAATGTTACAAAAATGCTTCAAAATAAGTTGCAAACTCAAAGAAATGTTTTTTATACAACTATATTTTTTGGACTAAATACAACACGGTGTTAATGGTCTATTTTGTAGGATGTGGTTATACGTAAATAGAAATATTGTGTAAAAGAACATATACACCATTTATATTTATATATATGGTGTATATGTATATATATATATTTTTTTCTTGACTTTTCAGATCTTAAAATATTTTTTGTTGATTTCTTTAGTTTCGTCTATGGTAATTATGCACACCTAATCACTCCATGTGACTTCTGATAGCTTTTTCCTTTTTCTAGGAAATACATTTACACTGCCTTCATCTACAAACACTTTGCACAGGCTATATTGTGACAATAATTTCCTGGCGTTAATTTAGACTATTTTTCTGTTTTAATTAACTGCCATGCTGGAGGAGAGATAAAAGGTCTGCACTTGACCAAACCAGCCATTGTATTCTTTCATAATCCAGATCCAGTGTAATGAGAGTATGGAGTCAAAACATCAGGCATTGTGTCTGCAGTTTAGTTACTGTTATTCTGTTAACAAGCTCATTGTAATGTTGGATGGCTGAAGGAAGCATAAAGACACAGTGGAAGTCAACTAAAGAATATTTACAAAACAGTCAGATTCATGTTAACGCACTTTAAACAGTCAGTTTTATATGAATGCACTTTACAGAGGAATCATTTACAAAATTATTTTTCACTTATTTTGAAAGACTGTACTGTTGTGAAAATGTCACAAAACTGTCAGAAGCCCTTTTATAGGAATTTGAATTATTTAATATCCATGTGTGACAATTACGGTGTTATTTTAGGTATGTTTGGGCAAAGATTGTGGTCATGGTTAAATAATAGAGAATGAATGAATAAGTTCTACTTGTCAACATGCTTAGAAGATAGGATGTTGCTGTTGTCAAAGGAAAAAGCTCCATACCCTTACTTTTCACAGCACTACATGAGCATGGGCGTGTCCAGGAAGTGACATAGGGTGGCCACCCCATTATCAATGCCAATTGACAATTAGCTATATCAGCGTTGGTTTCTTTTAACCATCACGGTCGTTCCCTAACCTTAACCAAGTGGTTATTATTGTAACCATGATTCTAACCTTTACGATGTGGTCATTTTAACCCAAACCACAATCTTTTCTCCTCATTGATGTAGCTTTTTAGCTTTTTATTTTTTTTGCTATTTTAGTCTTCTCTCTCCTCCTGCAGTTAGTTTCCAGTTCCAGTTCACTCGTTTCATTCCTTGTCCCCCCTCTGCTCCCCCCATTGCCCTCCCCTCTTGCTGTCCTCACCTCCCCTCTCTTTTTAACTGCCTTTGGTGATTTTTAAAGGCTAGTCAGCAGAAAGACTCAGGAGAGACTATGCTCGCTCCACTTTAACTTCATTACGTCCAATTAGGTGCCTTGTCCTTCAGTAGAGTTCAGTGGTGCACAGGTGTGGGACCCAGCGGCTGCGCTGACCTTGGAATTAACAGCAAAATCGTTTTATTCTTCTTCTTTATAGGCCTCTTTGATTTGCTTCTGTGTACTATTTTATTTTGTTATCATCACAATGCTGCATTTTATGCTGCCAGTTTCTCCATTCAACAAAATATTTAGGTCAAATACAGTTTAATTTGGTTCACTTGATGTAGCAGTGTGTCAGTGTCTTGCATGACATTTGTATAGTTTTACAGCATAGTTGTTACCCTGCACCCTAAAGAAATTGTGTATTATTACAAAATACATATACAAAATAAAAATGTAAAACTCAGGTTGGTTTATTAAAGATTATAATCTCTATTTATGCTCATATTATATATGTATTGAAATGTATAACAATTACAACTGAATCAGGCTGGACAACTTTGACCCTTCTTTATCAACATTTACTGCTATATGACAAAGAAAACCACTTCACTGACAGTGAATTACAGCTAATTCACAGTTGAATGTAAAGTGCAGTTTATGAGAGCCGTCCGTCCAACACCATGAAATGAAAGCACAAGCGAGCAGCCCAGTACTGCTGTCCTTCGGTGGCCTTCTGTTTGAATTTATATCACTTCCTGGGATTTTTGCAGCCCACAGCAGGTTCAGCGCAGCCAGTCATGTCCTCTATTATTTATATTTAAAGTCAAATTAGTGATCCAACATGTTTGAAAGTTAAAAAAAAAAATACACCAAAAATCTTTTTTTTCATAAATTCCTTTTTAACACCCTTTTGGTTGAGCTGACATTATTCAACTCCTGCCTGTCCTCCAGCCTTCCAGGCTGAGGTTCTGATAGCAGTTATGAATATGTGCATTAGTTTCTTCAAAATTTCGATTCCAGCAGCAGAAAACTTTATATTGTGCACCTTTACTTTCCAGGCATGCACTAGATGTATCTTAAATTTCCCAGCATCAGGCAGATACTTAAAATTAACTCAGCTGTGGCTGCCACTAATTAACATATAATTAAATGAAAAAACAGCTGTTCTGGATTTAAGGTTCTAACTGGAGGCACAAACCACCAGGAAACAAGGGTTGCAATCAAGTGTCCAGTTTTTTATCCAGAGAATGATGTGAATGTTGATTGTCATGATGACTGCAATGGTTCTAAAGAAAGAAAGAAGCAAATTGCAATATTTATCCCAAACAAATCAGAAATCCAGACTTTAAATCATGTTAAATATTTGCACATTATGGTACCATAAATATTGCAAACAATTATTAGCCAAACATGTACTTCATCGTAATATTATTTAATAAATTAGATCAAAGATTATCCATTAACCTTCATGTCAATTCTTAAGCACACCATAATTCCAATCAATAGAAAGAAACTGATGCTTGCATTGAAGGTTATTCAAAATAAGTGTTTGGAGACAAAGAGGAGGAAGTCCTTATCCAGGACTCTATTCATAAAGTGGGAGGTACTACCATGAGTATACTGAACCACCATTTAGTGTCTCCTTGTGGAGATGAGGGGAAATAAACTTTCAAAACTGTTTCTAACACCAGCAGTGATGTAAAATGTTGTGGCTACATCTGTAATAAGTGGCAGGCTTATTCATTCATTTATATTCATTCAGTCTCCAGCCTTCCAACCCAGAATGAAGATCTTTGTTGTGAGTAGTTTAAAATGAACCCTACATTTGCAAATATTTTATGTTTTCATCAAAATCAGTAGGGACTGCAACTTTCAGCTGAATTTGCCTGTTCACTTTATTTTATAAACTGTTTGACTCCTAAAGTGTCTCTATAAAATTCCATTCAAAAGATACATAAAACAATGTATGAAAATGGCAAATGTAAGAAAATGCTGGGACTAGTGTCTGTGAATTCTTCCATTCTAACTAGCAGGCCAGGAGGTGAAATAGTATGCCCTCTAAATAATAACATACCTGCTCTAATTTGCCATAATTTGTGCTGGTGGAACCGCTGCTTTCAACTTTTATTCAGTCTGTTTATAGCCCACTGGGCTGTAGCCAAGGGCAAGACTATAATTTGCAAAAATCGGTTTAAATGAAATGATTTAGTCAGTTGGTAGAAAAGCAATAAAGGACTTATTGCAAAATACCCACCGTTTCAATAAACAATAAATGAAATGGTATTTCAAAAGTATTCACTTAAATCCTTATATTACACAGGATTTAATGGCACTAACACTAGACACTGTTTCAAACCTGCGACTTTTCAATTCCGAGACAAATCTTTGCTCTAGGCCTCCCTGTTTCTTTTAGGCACATGTACCAAATGAAGTAAAAACTAACCCAATATGAAGCTTGTGGGGAAAACAACAAAAGCTTTTTAGACTTGTGCCGCTACAGAGGCACTGCAGCAATCTCAGAACTCGTCCATTCTGTTCTGCGGTGAAGGTGAGATTTCCCATATGTCTTCATTCTGTGTCCAGCTCTGCAGAAACACAGCAGAAGTGAACGAGATTGGAGCTGATGGATTGCACCCTGAGTCACGCATGACTTAGCATCTCGTTTGCTTCCCCCCGCTAGCAGGGACACTGGAACGACGACAGGATTAACGCAGACACAAAAAGGTAAATGATCTGACTGTTTCTGTTGAGGTCACAGCTTGTTCTGGAGTTTTTTATATCTTGAGTAGTAACACATGAGTATCATGCGGAAAAGGTGAAATAGGCTACTCTTTAATCACACTAAACATTTGAAACATTTTGAAAATGAAGACAAGACAAATTCTGTTAGTGTTATTTAGTGTCTTACTAGTGTTATTGTGGACTTCATGTCTATATTTTAAAAGGCATCTGTATTTATAAAGGCAGCAGAAAAGTCAAATAGATCTAGTTTATCAATTCTGTCTGATTTTCCAACAAATGTACCAACAAAACCTAAAACTGTATTTGACACGACAACAGGGACCAAATGCATAATACTCTGTGTCCCGACTAAACTGTGTGTACACACAAACACAGAAATATGCATTATTTTCATTTCAAGTTTATAAAGTGGTGCGTACACACAATCTAAATCTGTGTGGAACTGGGCACACATGCCCAAGCTTGATTTCCGCCCCCACCATTAGCCATAAATGGATGTAGAATTCCCTGTATATCAGAACTCCTGCATCTTCCACCACTCATTACACCCGTCAATGAAAATGAAAGCAAAGTGGAAGTTACATTTTACCAATTGTGTGGAATCTGTGAGGTTCTCCAACAGTGCCAGAACATTATGCGTGGCTTTACGCACAGCTGTGGCTATTTATAGCGTCCATACCATAAATACATCACATGTACCTGTAAACCATCATCTGCAGTGGTATCTCAATCATTAACATTAAACATGAGAAAGATGATCACGATTCATTTATAGAGCTCATAATGTTATAGAGTGTAAAGTGCTTCATAACTGTCATTAACCCTTTGAACTCTGCAATAGAAATGGTTTCATTTCTTGGAGTATCTTCAAATGCTTCATATCCCTAAAATCTGTACAACCTAAGCTAAAAGGCTATGTAAGTCAATAAACCATAATGACTGTTAAAAGTATTGAAACTAAATACTTTATAAACTAATAAATTAAAACAGTGCCATGTAATGTAATGACGTCATCAACTTGCGACACGAGCGCACAACGTGATGACACGAAAGACAGAAGCCTTAGCTTTCAGCTGCAAAATGAATGAATGCTTTTGCTATTACTGTTTTTGTTTTAGATCCATTTAAACAGGATTATGCAAACAACAACCTCCCATACACAGGAGGTCCGTTTTTAGAGGGTTAACACGGTGAAATGATGACTCCAATGTGAATAAAAAGAAGGGAAGACATCATAAGTAATTAAGTAAAACAAAAAATGATGAATGGGCCTTTTGACATTTTACAAACCACTGTGTAGACACATTCTCACAGCACATTCTTCATTTATAAATACCGGTTTACGTGTGGGACATGGTGGACATGGTTTTTATGTGTAAGCATCGTTTATACATCTGGCCCCTGGCTACAGAACAAATAAACATTGGCTGATATTTGTGAGAAAAGTCTGTCCTAAATAAAGCACATTCCCTTGGTCTGCTGGTATCTGTACTGCTTTTGTATTATATATGGTTAACACTCTTCTGTGTGGTGTAAAACTTACCAAGAGACACTTTTCTGTGGTTAGAGACGCTCAACTTCTATTACTGTAAGAAATGTGGATCGGTTTGTCATGGCTGGTTGGTTTTCAAGCTGTTCCTGGTAAATGGTGCCCACAAAGTGTAATTTAAATCAGAGCCACAACATGTTTTGTTTTTTTCACCGTGGGTTTATTAGAAGCGCTAACATTTTTCCCACTGGCCAACCATGGTATAGTAACAAAAAGAAAAAAAATCCCCTGTGGCCTCTTCCATATAGACCACCATTACAAAAGACGTGTACGTCTTTTAACAGGACACCTTGAATGGCACACAAGGTCTGTTATTACTCTTTGAAACAGGGCATTTCAAACCACTAAGGTTCACTGTTCAAAAACTTCACTCAGAGCTCAGAAAACATAAATTGTTTGTGGCACCTCACTGTAAAAGCACAGTACATATGTTCAGCAAAGACATCAAAGTGCTTGGCATGGACCAAACAACCCTGAAGCCATCCAAGGAAATGTATGTTTAAATGAATGGGACTGTAACACTGCAGGACTATTGCAGGATAATGCATTTAAAGAATGTTAAAAGCATGAAAGGGACCTCACTGTAGCTGCCAGTCGATGCAGTAAAATGCAATACAGGTGCAGAATAAATGCATGAAGGTGAATGAATCAGATTTTCTAAATCAGTGTAAATGAGGCACACGGAGATGCATAGGATCTGCTGCGGACACCAAATAACCTTGTTATAAATTCTCCGAGAGAAAATATATTAATAACCCTGTTAGAGTGGAAAACATATATTACTGTTCCACCGTGAACCCCTCCTTCTTTCCCCAGATAATGACATTTCAGTGAGAGCAAATGAAATGGGCCAATTTTCAAACTCATTACAAACTCAGTTCTGAAAAGGATTGAAAAAAGTAGAAAACAGAAGGAGAGAATATGAGACAAATGATAAACATTGACAATGGCTTTGTATCTGTGTGGTTTGTGTGTATCGGTGAGAGACTGTGTGTGTGTTTTATATATGCATGCATTGTCTGTGCCTTTAGGTGTGTACATGGATGCTTTGTGTGCTTTTTGCCTGCCTCTGTGTGTGTGTAGATGCATGCTTTCTGCAGACTTCTGTGTGATGTCCGTGTGTTATGTATGCTTTGAGCGTACCTTTCTTTTGATGTGTGTGTGCGTGCATCAACTCAGCCCAAAGCCAAGCTGACAGACAGCTTCCCTCTGCGGAGCCCCTTAGTGTTTCTGATTGATCGTCATAATGCCAAGGTACAGGCCCTGTCCTTGGTGCCTATGCTAATCGCAGGCTCATGCATATTTATGAGCTCCTTGGGAATCAACCAGCTAAATAAAGGATGAGGCCGTTGGCTTGGAGCTGTGTTCATCACTGACTCTGATTGATTAGAAAGAGAAAAAAATCAGCCTATAAAGACCTGTGTTTTTTTTTCTTCTATTTTTTCTTTTCATAATGGGAGCTTGTGACTTGCAGGAGAGCAAACAAAAAGTCGAGGTCTCAAGATTAAACGGCTGAATAGAATAAAGTTGGTGAGACGTTCCATCAATATGGCTGTCATGCCTTGTGCATATAGACCTTTACTTTTAACTGTGGTTGTTTCTCACCATTGGTTAAAAGCTTGTAAAATTTTATATATATATATATATATATAAAAAACGACCCATCAGGCACTACATGATGAATCCCTTGAGTACATCTCTGACTTGTTTTGTCCATAGTAACCTAAACACCCTGGCCTAAAATGAAGGGAGACCATTCCTTTGTTGTTTTTATCCCTACACTGGTAGATCATCTCAATCACTTTCTGTTTTGTGCTTTTGTTATTTGAGTTTGAATTCTATTTTGTTGTTCTTTTGTCTGTTACTACCCTGCACTTTTTGATATTCGGTGTTTAATTGCTTTTATTGTGAGGTACTTCTGTAACTTCTTTTTGTAAAGTGCCATATAAATGCCATAGAATTTCTTACTTACACAATGCTATACAAGAGTTGACATATTGATTGAATGTTTTTTTTTTTAGCTGACGAATCATCTCTCTCGTCCTGTGTCACCCTTCGTTTCCTGCTTCGTGCTGGAATCCATGATGGAAACCTATCCAGAGGATGTCTGCTCTAACAACAAGGTCAGCAACAACAATATAGACCTCGAAACATGTAAAAAAAAAACTCTCATATACAGTTTACATCAGCTTGCTGTGTGCCAGTTGCTTGCAGTAGCAGAAGGGTACAAAGATGTAGGATTACTGGTTTTGTTATGTTACATCTGTACCAGATCATGATCTAGTCAGGAGAATCACTGTAACAGATCTTGTTTTATTCTAAAGCCTGACACTTTAATGCCCTCTTTCCACCAAATTAGCTCTGGTTCTTGAACCGGTTCTGTTCAGGATTCTTAGAACCTTGGTGCTATCTAGCAAACCAGCCCCCGTTTCCACCAGTTTTGAGCGGAACCATTGTAATCAAGGATGCGTCATCAATGGAAAGCGATGCACAATGCACAACAGAAGTAAACAGTGGTGGCAAGAGGGCGGACTGCATTGATTACCTGCTAGCTTTTGTTCTGTTATTACAGATATTTGTTTTTATCCAAAAATCAAGCATGGACCAACTATTAATGATAAGAAGATGTAAAAGACTGTTACCATAGTAGACCATAGACCATTGCTGGCTTCTCCATCTTCTCTTACCAACCTGTAGAATAGGACACGCCCACTGGTTACGTCATGGTTCACACTTCAGGTCAAGGAAAACCTGCTATTTTATGGTTCCAGATGGGAACCAACTTTTCAGATTCCGAACAAATTTATTTTTGGTCGAAATGCTCCAAACGGTTCAAAATTAGGTGCGAGAACCGGAACGGAACCCATTCCATGTTGGTGGAAAAGAGGTATAAGACTGTTCAAAGCTGTGCTAGACAGTATCACATGTTGGGCCCTAAAGGCAGTGAGAACTGTTCAGTTTCGCCTCAGTATCCATAATACCAGAATTTCAAGTGGGAAAATGAGAAAGTTTAAAAAAGATATGCAATGTGTATGTTACACAAAGAACAACACTTAAGAGCTATAGCATCACAGGTATATTTTCTCATGTGTTGTGACACTTAGTTATCTATCGGATCCCTCAGATAAATGCATACAGTGTTAATTATATCAAAATTAGAGAGATGAGATCACATTCAACATTTTGGTCCCTTTATTTCATGTTAACCACATTTCAAACAACTAAACAACCAATGGTAATGGCATCACCAGATCTAAACAACACTTTGCTAGACAAATAATCAGCAGAATAATAATTATACAAAAGAAATGTACAAATTCAAGACAAAAAAAATGTAAAAGAAAAGAAACAAAATATATAATACAGATGAACGTCCATGAACCAAGCCAAAAAAAAGAAAGCCTTAGTGGAAATAAAAATGATAAACATTCTGGCATTCACATTGTCTTCAATACAACACTCTTACTGTCTTTGTCTTTATAGGTCCGTTAAGAAGCCTGACTAGACTCCAGCAAACAAATAAAACATAAGCGCAGACTGAACCGTTTGCCACAAGTATGCCGGTTCTGGTCAAGAGCATTGACACCTACGAGCAAACTTTGCTAACTAAACAAATGTTCACCAGAGATTCACCTTCACCTTTGGGAAATGTAAAGTTTCATTCCAAACTGGGTAATCCATTGTCTAAAAATACTGACAGCTGCTGGTATGAATTGATGGCTGACATACAAGAAAATCACATCATGGGTTACAATTAGTATTTTTTTTTAAGCTATTGGCTTACAAAATTGTTTTCGTCATTAGTTTCAGTGATGTGGTGTTTCAAAATGAAGCCTTTAATCTTGTGTATTGTTCTTTTATCGGCCATATTACCTCAGCCTACACTGTGACTATGCTTTAGTCCCCTAAAGTGCCCACGAATCCCTAAATATTATCACAGTTCTTTTGACTCAACACAGTTCAGAGGGTGCGAAAACAAAAAACAGGGAGTGCATCTTTGAAATGAGCTTCTTGTTTAGTCGTCCTTGCATCTTTTAAATGGACAACAGAGAAAGTAAAATGTTAAAAGACAAACGTCTGATTAGATGAGATAATGGGAAGCTGAGGTCAGCGTCACATCCTGTACAATTCTCATTGACTCCCAGTCTCCCAACACATGTTCTTTTGAGCTGCAGTGGCATCTGAACTGTCAGCCCTGTCGACCTTCTTCCACCCTGGGGTCAATCATCAACCGAAATCATTTCCTGTTAGACTGGGGAGTGAGTTTGTCAAATGAATTTTTAAACCTGCACACCTCAATGGGCTAAGCAGAAAGCAAATTTGAGGCTGTGTTTGCAGAGGAAAAGTAAATGTGAACTGTCTCTTTGTCATTGTCATTTTAATGATAGATGGCAGGCTGGGAATACGGTCTAATCCCCAAGGTACTTTTTTCACTGAAATGTATCTAGAATGTACATGAAACATAGTATGGCTTATGGATCTGCACTGGGTCGCACCAGCTATGCGTGAGTTCAAACGTAGCCTGGTTTGTAATTTCTAACTTATATCGGAGTTTACATGCTACTAACATTTTAAGGGTTGCACCAGCTGAAATAGTTCCAACATAGGCAGAAGTTACAACTTAAAACTTACACCTAGCCATTAGCAGGTGTAAAGTCCTTTGTAAAAAAGCGGTTGGCATGGCACATCGTTTTGAAAGGTGGGATAACTTGGAGGATGAGGAGGAGCAAATATACCGGCTGTTTTGCGTCGGCAACGTGTTCTCCATGATAGATTACACCTCTTGGACATTTATGACTTTGATTTACGTACCTTTTTGTTGTTATTTGGTGATTAACGTTAGCAATTCTTAACCGTTAGCATCTTAGCTACTGTATAGCAAAGTGTTCAAAGACAGTTGGGCACGAGAGACAACACGGTATTGGCCACAGGAAGTGAAAATTACATTTTCTGCAAGACGTTTTTAGTTAGTGTGGACTTTACACCAGAGTAGCCAAGATGAACCTTACATCTCCATGGTGCAACCAAACATCGACACTGCTTTAGGATCAAACTAACTAGTTTCGACGTATCGTTTGGTGTGCATTTTGCACTTAACTGAGAACTTTCCTAAGCTGGTGCAACGGGCTGCTGAGCTAAATCAAGGAAACTTAATGAGTCACTGCAGTCATTCATGTCCAAATCTGATTTGCAACTAAATTCTGATTTTTTTTTTTGCATGATCTTATTTTAGAGATTAACACTTGTCTGATACTTATATGTACTGGAAAAAAAATGTCTGCAAATATGTCATGTTTTCCTGCGTATTGCTTTCCCAATTCTAATGCTGCTGTGTTTAAATAAATCCCATGTGCCTTGGGAGAAGGTAGAAAAGAAAAAAAATCAATATGTCGCATGAGGGAAAATAAATGAAAAATACACAATGTCCACTGCCCAGGTTAAGTCCAAATCATCAAAACCAACAAAATGCAGCTCTAACTTTATAAATATACAAGCTTAGGCTATCAATTGATTGATTTTGCCTGTCTGCAGTTCAGGAGGGACAAGGGTAAACATGGTTGGGCCAGTCTTGAATTTATCCCAGTTTGTTCATTGTCCTTTCAGCATTTTCAAGTCAAAGCAAGTATTCAAAACCACATAAATCAACTGGACAAAAAAAGTAGAATAAGTTACATTTTCTTTAGTTTTTTCATCTGGAATGACCATATGGATGTCTTCATTTTCAGCGAGTATGTATGTGAGTGCAGTTCATACCACATAAGAGATGCAGGGTGATGTGGTTGTTTGAAAACAAAGTGTCTCGTACCCTGAACCAATAAGTTCAGTCTAAACAGCTGTGTTCTTTCTAAAAGTCTCCACAAAGAAACAACTTCATTGCAATCTGCTTTCTCAATCTAAACCACTCTGAATGTGGGCGTCAGCTAAATGTGCAATATGCAAAAATATATATATTTTTTTTTTGGACAACATGTTTAAATGGACAGTTTGTAGTAAGGTAACATAAGACTTTTTTTCCAAACCATAATCACAGAGTCGCTGAAAATGACACTGACACAGCTTTTTAGAGCGATAGTGTTTTGAAATGATAACCTTTATTTGTAATGTGTCTGGTGCATGTTGTTTGTCTGTTTGTTTGTTTGACTGTGGTTGTCTTATCTTATTTACAGTAAGGGTGGATGCACACTACAAGATTTGGACTAGATTGACTTTACATAAAGCCATCCAAAAACATTTATGAAACTTTTTGTTTTCTTACAGCCCCAATGAAAAAAACCTGGAGCAGAGATGACAACAACACGATTTGGTCTCAAAGCAAGGCATGATTTTTTTTTTTATTATTTTGTCTGTTTACTGCTGTTGTTATTCTTCACCATGCACTTGACTCTGCTTATTGTAGCTTGTGACATGCTACTTCTTCCTGTTTTAACAGTATTTGCAACCATTTTTTCACAGTAAAAATAAAACTGTTTGTCAAAAGAAAGTCATACATTGACTTTGCCTCGATGCAGTGTGAGGGAAAAGAAGCCATACTGAGAATTTCTGTAACCAATTACTGAATAACAAGTATCATTAGCTTTTAACATTGACACAGTCAAGAGGCCCTAGCCGCAAGGAAATTTATCAGCCTGTGATTTCAAAGAAAAATGCCAGAAATATTAACAAGTGTCTGTTGGTTTTTGCTTTGATCCAGCTAAGTGAATCAGCAACAACAACATCCACATTTCAGCTAAACTCAGCCAGCCTCAACATGTTTTATTACTTTCTATAAATACTCTAGGTGGATAAATATTGGAGTCCAAAATGCAGAGTTAAGGCATCACTTGAACCTCAGCTAAACGTGAATATTCCCAAAACATCTTCCAGTGTGCATCCAGCCTTCAGAGGGAGACAACATTCAAGGCGTAGAATATATCTAAAAAGGAAATACTGTACAATAGTCACATCACAGCCCAGCAGAGAGGACAGAGAGATAGAGAAGGAAAGAGTGGCGCTTTTTTTTTTTAAACATCTGATTTTGTTTTTTCAACATATCATTTTTTCTTTTTTCTTTGTACAAGCATGTAAAGTCCCCAGTCTCGCTGAAGCGAACACACACATGAAAATCACCAGTGTGTATGTTTGTCACTTTTTTTCTCTTCTTTACAGATTGTGTGTGTGTGTGTTGTCACAGGCACACACATAGATACACACGCACACACTCAATATGCAAGCATGCCCTCTCTCATCCCCACAGGATCAAGTGCACACACTCTCAAACACACACACACACGCTCACAGGTTGGGTTCAGGTCAACACGAAGCAGTTTTGCACTTTGTGTGTCCCAGTGTTGCGTTGAGAATGACAGGCAGCGTCAACGGCGAATCAGAAAAGGGAATTTCAGCCCACAGCCAATCAGAAGGAGCTGAGTGCCTCTAGAGCCACTTCATAGCAGAACTTATACTGTTCCTGTGGAGGGAACAGAATGAAAAGCAAAGGTAAGTCATCTGTATGTTACACATTGCCAGCAAAGATTAAAAAGTTAGTACCTTTATTTAATTTCTTTAATTATTTAATATTTATTTGTATAGGGACAAGTATGTAGAATAAATCAATGATGCAGACCACAGCATTTATAGCTTAAGCTAATTTGCAATGCCGTTCCCTAGATGGCCATTTAAAATACATAAAAGTCAGCAACACATACACAAGAGACAGCACAAAACATAAACTCAACAACAGGTTCATACATTAAAAACTCAGAACTCAACAAGAAAATACAGACAAAACAATACAGGACACAAACTACTATAATAATGCACCATAAAACAAGAAGCACCAGATCAGTCATGACTACATGACTGATCCCTCTTCAAAAACTGTTTTAGTTTGAGTTTAAAAGGATCCCAGTCAGGATCCTGTTTGAGTTCTGCAGGTAAGGAATTCCACATGTTGATCCCCCGAACAGAAAAAGCGATTTCTTTGTCCAAGAACATTACAAATGTATTCAACCTTGTAAGGGCAACCCAGTTCGGCAGATATACACACACAGTAGAAAGGAAAGAAAGAAAAATACCTTGAATATGAAGAAATAAATATTCAAAGGCTGTAAGCTTAAAAGGCTTGAAAAAATATATGCATGGAACTGTAAATAAATAAATAAATACACAAAATAAATGGCTTTAAACAACAACCTAAAATGATAATGAAGTCGTACAAAAGCATAAAAAAAAAAAATTTATAAAGGAATTGAGAAGGTGGACTTGCTTGTTAAACTCGCTATCCTTTCTTCTCCAGATCTGATTGAGCTGTTTGTTAATTGTAGGATGTGAATTTCAGAACTTTACCACCCCTACCTCCATATCCTTCCTTTATGACTGACGACGTAAAGGATGTACTACTTCCTGCACTGACAGTGAACATTGACTTCTGACTGAACGTTGGCATTGGATGTACAGTAAACATGAAGACAAGACTGGCACATGCATATTTATGTTTGAACATATATGGTCTAGGCAATACGATTTAAAGTCTAACTAATTACAATGTGAACATTTAGAGATTGGAGACTGGACTTCAGGCTAAATGTTTGGTTGAATGTCTTGTTAGATTTCACTGGTTGTTGTCTGTTCTCAGTTTAGAATAAATTTATTGTCACAATGTCGGTAATGCAATAAATTGTTGCTGTTGTCTGTTGTCCAGCCCTAGTATGTATGTGTCTGTATATATGCAGGTATGTAAGTAGGTATTTATGGTATGTAGGAAGTGTGTGTTTGTGTCTGATGAAAGGTAATCCTTCTATGTGAAATTAAGTTATCAGACCTCCTCAAGAGTTTCCATGATCAAAACCACCTGCATACTGTTTGATGATCATCTCCTGATAAAATGTGTGTGTGTGAGTTTCTATGTTGTGTGTCCTCACCATTGTCTCCACCATATTAGTCTTGTTGTTCCTCAGTGTTTTGACGGTGTGGAAAACATCCACAATGTTCTGTTGCTGGATCATCTCATTGATGCTGCAGATGGCACAGAACGTTCCAGAACGCCCTCCGCCGGTACTGCAGGAGGAGGAGGAAGGAGGGGAAGAGTGGGAAGGAGGAATGACAGGAGATCTTCATCATCGAACAACAACAGTCATCCTGAAAAACCTAGGTGTGTAAGCCAAAATCATCATGCTGATCATAGAAAGAGAAAGAAAATAAGAGCTGGAGAGCATGAGAGTTGAAGGGAAGATGGAAAAAGGTATAAGAAGATAATTAAGAAAGTAAAAATATGAAAACACCTCTAGTCTTTTCAGAACAGCTGCTTTGACCAGCTGCTTTGAAGTCAGAGATGTTCACCCCCCTCCTTTACAGAACAGCAGAATTTGACTTTTCCCTTTTATCACCCTGGGAGCCCTGCTTTTTAAAATGTGTTCATCGTGGAATTTAATGCTTCCTTTCAGGCATTTCTCTTTTCCTCAGTTATTCACCTGCCGCTGTTTTGTTGCAGCTGCTGAGGTTGATTGTGTCAGCCTTTTAAAAAATGCTCTTGAAACCAATGAACCCTAAATGGGAAAAACCTTCAATGGGTTTTAATAAAACTTAATAGAACAGGTTATGAGAAGTAAGATTTGTTTCTTTGTTGTGATTGCATTTAAAGCGTGGGCCCATGTTTGTGTGTAGGAGGAATGGTTTTCTGTTTAGAAAAGGCAACATTTTTAGGTTTAAAGGTATGGGGAAAGGTTAGATTTGGAGTCTGTACTCCCAAGAACAACAGCATTGGCAAGTGCAGCGAGTTCTAGGGAGGAGATTGAATCAACAAAATGTAAGAGTTTGACATGGGAGTCAACTGTTTCCTTCCCGTTTGCTACCGACAGAGTTGGTTTCTTTTAACCATGACCACAATCCTTCCCTAACCTTAACCACATGGTTATTACTGTAACCTTGATGACATCGATCCCCTAACCTTTCAAAATTCAACGTTTTTCTTGCCTAACAGCAGGTTTCGAATGAGTTAGCTTTATGTCTGTTTTGGTAACGTCAATATTCTGATTGGTCGATTGCATTTTAATCTATTTTGAAATACCCACATACCGGTGGTCCTACACAGGGAATAGTTACAGGTGAGTATTAACATGCATAAAAATAAATTGTTTATTTGATATTAACAATCTACTTAAGATTCCTTGAAGAAGTTGTATATATGGTATAATATATATATTATACCATATATGGATGAAATAGTGCAAAAGCTGTAACACACAAAAAAAAGAATAACACACAAAGCCTAAATATGTTTGTAAGAGAGGGATAAAGGTTCTCAGAAATGCAAATTTGAGACATTAGAATACTTTTTTAATGCTGCTAATGTGAAACAAGTACACCTATAAAAGTTGAGAAAAGGCTAAATGAGACAAAGAATGACAGGAAGTGACAGAGTGAACATGCAGTACAAAGAAACTTGTCACTGCGTGTAGCCAAAGAATATGAGCTCTACTAATGAATTCAAGACATTTGAATAGATTTGATCACCTTAAATTGGAGTGTTTTAGACTTTATAGAGAGGATAGCTTGCTGTAATGGATGAATGGTAATAGATGCAGTGATGCAAACATATTTGTGTGTATACATTGTATGTTTACTGGCTATGTGGTCCAATCAGCAGTCAGTGCTCTGCCAGTCAGCAGTCTGACCACCCACCATGAAAAGATCTCCAGACTGTCCTGTCTCACCTGGTTCCAGCTGAATTCCTTCAGTATTCAGGCTGAATAAAACATTCAGGCACTGCGAGGTGGAGTGGCAGCCGTCACAAAAATCATCCACTGTCTACCTACTCTGCATTAGCAATGCCAGGGCCGCTACAGTTTGCTCTCCAATCAGGATATCTTAGATGGTGTCAGATTAGTGGTCAATTTTCCAGATTTTATTAACTTTCTTATTCTTGCTTAAGGCCTATAATTTAATCCTTTCAAAAATGGAAAAGAAGGTTAAACAAAACAATAGAAAATATTTGTCATTCATATAATTTGCTACTCACTCAGAATCCCTTCAAACATAGTGGTACCTCTAACTCATGAACTAATAATTTTCAGGTTTTATTACTTTTTTTTTCATGTGTAAATGTGTAAATCTATTTTGGAATGGCACACAGCACCTCAGGTCTCCATTACATTGGGTTTGGATATCAATATTTGAGACTAAAATTTAAAATGCAAAGGTTTTCCTTACGCACTTATTTTCTGACTTCATGTTAGTTTCAATTTTTTTAGCTACTGGCTTCAGTGTCAAAAGATAATTTCTAGGTAAGGGGAAAAAATGAGATCAAATACATTTTACATCAGTGCTGTCAGATACATCTTAGGGCTAGAATACATTAAACCTAATTACTGAAGAACAACCAGCAAACCCAATAAAATCAAGCCAGGTCAAGACTCAAGCAGTACTGAGGGTTAAACAAACTGAATAACATTCACAGATTGTATGTTTGGTAGCTTATTAACCTCGGTATCAAACAATAAGCCCATTCAATCAAAACAAGTACCAGCACAATGGAAAAGAAACTGCCACAAGCATGCAACTGCAGCCACAGAAAGTTACATTTGCAAGCCATTACTTACATCTACAATCATCATCTTTGCACCATTAGCTAGCTTACATGTTTCTATTGTGAAAATAATATATTTTCAGGTATGTGAAAACATTTCTTTCCATTAGTGGCTGCTGTAAGTTGTGCCAGTCCATGCTGGTGCTGTTGGTTTAGTACTTGGTTAGTGGTGATAAAAGACAAACAGTGATCTACATGTTCCTTTATAAAAAGCAGATAAATATTTTTTGTGAAATGACCAAAAACTCTTTATGTCTACAAGGTGTTGTGGATACATTACAGGGAGACTGTGTTCCTCAACTTAAAACTTAATTTTAAAATATGATTTTGTGGCAACAGCATGAACTTGATATACTATTTTCTTCTGTCACTTCCCGATTATCCTACTGTACTTGCCGTAGTTGTGGACACAAGTTTTCCTGTGCAATGATGGATTATTACCAACATTACAGGTGAGCTCACTTTTAGCTTTAACCTCCAGATAAAGTGGTATTCAATTCAATTCAGTTTTATTTATATAGCGCCATATCATAACAAAGTTATCTCAGGGAACTTTTTCGAATAGAGCAAGTCTAGACCGACTCTTTATATTTACAGAGACCCAACAGTTCCCACCATGAGCAAGCACTATATAGATATAAAGAGGTATAAAGATAATCTGCCTTAACTGTGGGCTTGTTTACAACAAACGAACATAAAATAAGATACAATTTGTAATAAACTGGGATCATTTTTATTTTTTTAAAAACCCTTTACTGTGAGTCAGAAAATTAAAAGTTGACATCTATGCTCAACACCCCCAAGCTAATTCAGTGTCACCGTCACACTGCTGCCTATGTTTAGTTATATCTCCTTCTTTTTTGTGGTGGTAGAACAGATTTTTCTCACTTTTCATTTATAGAGCTCGTGTTTCCGTCATGCCCCAGAGATTCAGGTGGAATATGACCAATTTATTTGGAAAGCAGCAATTTCATAACTAAATCCTGTGCCCTAAAGACAAAACAATTTGGCAGTCAATGTAGCTGGATAAATACTTTTTGAGATAGAACTTCATGGACATATTTGATTCAAGTTGTTTATGAAATACTTGGAACCACATTATTTCAGATATGAACTGCTAGATACTGTGGATATTTTAAGGATCTGTTGAGACAAGACAGCACAATATTTTTTGTTATTCTCCTCTATCTAAAATACATATCTATGGCCTTTCAAATAAATACAGCACAGACAGATTGATGTGTTAAGTGTGCTGCTCCTCACAATTCTCTAATAGCTTCCCCCAGTGTGATTTGCTGAAAATGAGACATGTGCTCAGCATTAAAGACCTATCAGACTCCAACCTCCAGGACAAATGAAGAGCAGAAAAAGAATCCATTTTCACCAGCTACTGATTGAACCATCATGTTTCTCCTTATCTCTGGTATTACAGAGTCTGTGAAATCAATAGCTGGGGCTGATTAGCCAGTGTAGCTGTGTTTCGCCAGAAGCAGAGAAAGCTTGCATCCCCGTCACTCACAGTTACTGGGATTGAGCATAACAGTCAAGGTATAGCGGGTAGGGGGGGGCTAGGATAGGTGATTACAATCAAAGAATTTTGCTCCCAAAGTACTTTTTTTTTTGCCTTTATTTGTTAGCCAGTATTTGAATTTTTAACACCCCATCATTATCATTTTATTGTAAAATAACAGGTGCACATATAAGAAGAGTTAAGCCCATGAAATCAATAGCTATGGGTATTGATTTGACCTGGGGGTCAAAGATGGGATACGTATCTCTGTCACTATCTATATTCCTATAAGACACTGGGGGTTTAACCATTGATTCTGTATATAAGCGTTAATAGTTAAGTGAAGATCCACGAGTCATTCTATTTTTAGCTAGCAGCACTGATAATGGCTCCTACTGTTTTTTCAGTGACAAACTATTTAGGCCTTGCAGCTGAAAACTTTATTTTTAACAACATTGAGAAGGTTGTGATTCAGCAGGTGACAAAGTATTGATTGACAGATGATGTCATAAAAATATATTTAAAAAATGACTACTATGAAGATAAAGTGACATGTATTCTTCCCATATGTAGCTCAAAAATATTTAAAGGTATACACTGCATATTTAGAAAACATTTAGAATGATCATTTATTTTGGCTGTTCTTTGAGTTTGCATTAGACACAAGTGGATTTTTAACCATGACAGCATGTATTTCAAACTCTCCCTCTTTCACACAGAGATAGAAAACACACTGAAAGCAAACCTCACAGCAGCTAGAAAGAAAAAAACAAAAACAAATCAATGCCAATTCTGATTGGCCCAATGAGCTGTGACAGAGGAAGCTGATTGGATGAGCACCAGTGATGTGCTTGAGGCAATGTTTGGAGTGTGTGTGTGTGTGCGTGTGTGTGTGTGTGAGTGTTTGAGTGTTGTTGTTAGCGAAGTTCCCTGTAATCTCGCGTCTATAGATTTTACAGCCACCGTTTCCCTCCCTCATTATCGGCTTCATTTGTTCTGCTCAGATAGGAACTGGAGCTGAGCAGTGTTTGTGTACTTGTGTACAAACACAGTCATACTGCACATGCATATGTGTGATCAATATTATTTAGTTTTTTTCTATGACTAATACTGCTCAGAACACCACCATTGTTTATACTAATACTGATGCTGCACCTAACTCTACTACTGTTACTGCTGATGTAACTTTTTACTCCTGTTATAACTCACTACCATATATATACTGTTTATCTCAGAAGAAAAACTGAAAAAGAACCTAAATTTATCAAAGCTGACAGTTAATGATGTGACAAATGAAGTTAATGCTTAAGGGAATGCAGCACAATTCAGTTGTATGTATTGCCAACAATTGTTACCAGCAAAATAGTGATATTGCAGGGCTTGCTTGAAATAAATAAATTGGCAAACATTGCATTTTGGTATAAAATGTGTATAAAATCAAAAGTGCTCAACTAAGTCTCACTATAATCTAAAAAGAATTCCAGCTGTTATTGCTGGCTGAGGCCATTTACTTTATGTATGTGGTAACTCTACAGATGATTTATAGCTTCATATAAGGCTGGATATAATGTAAAGACTTTACAGGTCTTGTGTGCAGGTGATCTGTAATGTATCATCCAAGACTATACAAAACAACAACAAATTACTGTGATAATCTCAATGCAATTTGTGGGCTTAGATAAGGCACATTTCAGCTAAGTTTTAGATATGAGCCAAGTTTTCATTGTTATTAAGCTATAATGTATTAGTACCTTCTTTTATAGCATTTAGCAATAGTCCTTTTAAACTTTTTAGACCAGTGATGTGTATGTTTGGCTTCCTTAAAATGCTATATAGGTGGCATACCTGAACTGAGATAAATGCTGAGTTTAGGCCATCTGTATGTTTGACAGATCAGTGGGGGAAAATAAAGCATGAAAGAACGACCCAACCTAGAAGAATGGATGAGTCTAGAAATACCATATATTGTATATATCATTTTAAAGGGGTGTGTGTGTGTGTGTGTGTGTGTGGGTGTATATGGTTCTCTGAATGTGTGCTTGTGTGTGTGGAGTGAACATTTGTTTTGTAATAAATCTGTGTGAGCGTTCTTTTGGAGAAAGTATACTTTATCATTGTTAAGTATATCTCAACATCTTTCACCTCTCTGTCTTACACACACATGCACACACACACACACACACACACACACACTAAGGGCACATTTGCCTTTGTACGATTTTGTGTTGATCTTTCACCCCAGTGATTGTTCCAGTCCTACTTGCACCTGCTTCCTACTATTTCATTACATGTTATGGAGCATGTGCTTCTACATGCGTGTGTCTGTGTGTGCACATTGTACTTACAGGCAGTGTACCACAGTCCTCCCATCTCCTCCGTCATACTGCTCCTGCCACTTAGCCAACCTCCTGACCAACTGGAGGATGGAGCGTTTAGAGAGAGGCGTGTCCCTGTAGGCCGGCCAGCCGATGAACTGGAAGTGCTGCACCAGGCGGTAACCGTCCTGTGGCTGAAGAGAGAGAGGTGAAAATTAGGATTTTTATCACCACAGCTGTCATCACCACCATCCACATTTCCATGGGGTATATAAAAGCAGATAAACAACTAAAACACCATCAAAGTGCTACAGTGTGTGTAACGCTTTAAAACATCATAAAATCATGTATCATGAATCCACTTGTCTTCCCTGAGAAAAGAAAGTGTTCGTAGGTCTAATTTCAGGATCAGATCAAGATTTTTAATTTTGCCCTCGGTAGTGTGTCATAGGGGAGGACACTGTAGCATGTCAAAATTGTTTTTGTTCTACGTCCTATTTTGCTTTGTGATGGTTTCAGAATGTCCTCCCCAAAAATACGTTCTTATAGGTCATCTGTGCAGCAGCTTATTACGACCCATATTTACGTTTGTATGTACAGCGACCTCTTGTGGCCCTAGTAATTATGATGGGAGCAAAGGCGGAAGTCCGGCGAGATAGTATATAGAGCGACAAAGTCCACATAGGGAGGAAGTTGGGGTGGATGGATGGGTCAAACAACACACGACTTTCATCCAGGAGACAGCTGTTCGTGTCCAGTGTGAAACCAAAAGTCAACCTTGACGTATTTTAACATGACAAAAGTCACGTGACGTAACTTAACTTACTAACATACTTATTTCAACCCAAACCATCATCTTTTCCTAAACCTAACCAAGTAGTTTTGGTGCCTAAACCTAACCAAACTGTGACCGCTTCACAATGTAAATCACATGTTTATTATTGTCACCATGACGATATATATGTCGCTTTGGGAGTCATTGGCAAACTACCTATTCTGTTGTTTTTGGAGTCATATCTCCTGTCACCAGTAGGGGCTCTCATTTAAGAAACGCTCCTGTGGGACGTATTAGAGGTTAGGAACAAACGACCCTTGAGGTTGTATGTGCTGGAGGACTTGTTGGATGGTTTAGACGCTTTGATTGTTGACATTTGTCATCCAGAAGTCTGTCTCTGTCCCTTACTGCCCAAACTTTGTTGAACCAAGCTATGACTGGAAGGATTCAACGTGTAGTCTGACATGTCTCGTGGCCTAGTCAGTGCAGCAATTCAAGGCATTGTGGGTCCCTAATCTTAAAGTAACCACCTCAGAAGACATAGGTGTAGTTTGGAGGTTTGCTTTTCGGTTTCACTGAAGCTGGAGAACAAGTTAGATAGTCTAGTTAGATAGTTTATCTAAACAGTGCTTCTTGCTTCCTGTTTGGTGGTGTATCCAGCAGGTTTCTGGACAGAAAAAGATATTAAACGCAGTATGATTGTATTCAGAAGCTGCCAGTCTTCTCAGTGGTGGTCTCATTTGGTAATGATATACTTAACTGATACATCGAGCACTTTTAATGTGTTAGCATGCGGTGCTCCAATTAGTTCTTTGATTCTGAACAAAATGCCTTTTCAAAAGAAATAGGATTGAACTCAACAAAGACGACATCTTATAATGTTTAATTCAATTTCATGGCAGACAAAATGTTTTCAGACGTCTGGCCCGAGGCGGTTGGCACCCACCACCTAAAATACCAAAAGCCACCATCACTGTCAGACTGATTTACTGCTAGGTTTGCGACACATGCATATGCACATTGACATTTACATACACAACCAGATACAGCTGTTTTTTTCCTCCACTTCCTTTCCTCTCTTCCCACTATACATGCCTTCCCATTTCTCATCCTCTTCCCTTCCTACTCTCCCTTAATCTTTTTACTCCTTTTTATCTTTCTCTCCACTTCCTCCATCTTCCCTTCTAATCAACTCCTATTTCAAACTTTTTACCTTCACCCCATGTCTTTCTCTGACTCACTCACTACTTTTTTTTCCTTTATGACTCTTTTAGTTTTCAACTTCTTTGTATATTTCCTTTTCTGTCTCTCTCAAACCTTTTCTCCTTCCTGCTTTTTCACTCTCTCCCTCTTCATTTGATGACTTAGTGGTTGGTGGTACAGACTCAGCTAGGTTGGAGCTGCTCTCACAGTGTGAGGTGTGCTGTTGTGGCGATGATATGAGCCATTTCACGCTAGACTGATGATGTGTTTGAGAGGGAGAGAGAGAGACTGAATATAGAGAGTAGGGTAGTGGGGAGTTCACTAAGCGCTATAGGAGCATGCAGACGATAGGGTACCACTAGAGTTGTACTGTTATGGATGGGTGAGAAAATGAGATGAGAAGGGAGTAACAAGACGAGGCAAGGGGGGAGGAAAGGAAAGAGAAAGGAGAGACGAGAGGGGAAGTGAAGGGAAATGAGAGGTGAGAGAAGAACTGAGGGGGGAGAGGAACAAGGGGAGAGGATACAGTAGTTTCCAAAATGCTCTGTTGTTATTGCACCACCTCCTACCACATTGCCATTTTCTCTGTTGAGTTCTCACTAAACCAGGACTCATCCTGGCTGCTATAGTGTGCGAGCGGTGTATTCGGTTTGCTACGGTATCATCTTGCCAGCTGCTTAGTGGGAAGTAAAGGTCACATGAAATGAAAAATGCCTTTTATGTGTTGTGACATTGTGTTCCTGGCTGTATCGTTCCACTATCTATTGTTATATGTCAAATATAGGTCAAGAAATGCATTTTCTGAAAATCCACACCATTTTGTATTTCTTTGTATTGTAAGTGTCAAGCAAGTGATTGTTTGTCCATCTTGTAAACTTTCGAACTCCACATCCATTTTTGTGTGGAAATACATTATACATAGTAGCTAAGACAACCAAGACAATCAAGTCTCTTTTTGGGAATGTAACTGTAAAATTATTTGGCATTGGAAAGTTAAAGGAAGGCGTGCTTCCACCTTTCGGCAAGAGTTCAGGGAAGGTTATTTTTCTGTTTTTCTGTGCTCAAAGCCAGCTCCATAAAGAAATGGTTTTCAGAGTGTGCTGTGGAACAACTTGACTGGCTTGCAGAGCCCTGACCTCAACCCCGTCCAACACCTCTGGGATAAACTGGAATGCCAACTGCGAGCCAGGCTTTATCAACCAACATGAGTGTTGGACCTCACTATTTCTCCTGTGGCTGAATGGAGCAAATCTGGTGGAAAGCCTTTCCAGAAGAGTGGATGCTGTTACAGCAGCACATTAATTCAGCAATCACTTATAGGTATAATGTTTGGATGTCCACATACTTTCTGCCCTATATTGTGTATCTATGGGCAACCTGGTATGAAACTGTCAAGGCTTTGAGTATGTGAATACCCTGGCCATGTTGCAGATCCGGAAGATTCGATTGATGATGTCTTCATCGATGTCTGCCGATATGAATTCGACTTGAATGGGACCATAGCAACACGAACTCTTTTCTGGCCAATACTGCATACATAACTGTAGAAAACAGAGATAGAGAGAGAGAGAGAGAGAAAAAAGAACATTTACCAGGTTTAACAGGTACATTCAATTGGATTTCCTTTCAAATAGCATAACAGCACAAGTAATAATGGGAACTATGTTTTCACAAAACCTTGTATGAATTCACTTCAATGATCAAGAAGATTGTATATAAGATTATCACCTCCGTCGCTGGATGTGAATTCAATTTTCAAGTTTTTATAGTTACACACTAAGACATGATAAAAGAGTTATCTACATGTGGAATATAATACTGTATGCAGTATGTAAATGAGATAAAGCCGACTTGCTGGAAAATAACACATGATAACAGGACTCTGATTTCACCTAATTTTCCATCTCCACACCTGCCAGACACACAAGAGAAATAATAAAGTATTTTTTTTAAAGCAGGTTTTTATTCACTTAAAATGCCCGACATGTGTGAGCTGAGAATCCACAACTAATTTACAATCAGCACTGGGGGAGATGAGGTAACTAAATCTGTGTTAGTCTGTGTTGATTACATGTGGTGCTACAGAGATACTTTAGAATGGGCACAAAAGCTGTATGGTTAGCATGTCTGGTTTAGGCAGTAGAATATGATCCAAACTGCACCTCTAAACTTACAATATTCACAGAGATTTTATCATTTTAAATCAATATTGACCAAGTGTGGCAGCAACTGGCACAGTCTGTGTAATCGTCTTTAGCATTACCTTCTGCTAAACCTGTAACCATGTGTTGTGTTGAATTCTGTTAATGAGAAGAATATATGTTGATTATTAATTCAGCATTTTAGATTTGTAAGTTTATGAATTGCTGCATAAATTAGCAATTCGTTTCTCCACTCTCTGTTTTTAATCTTTTTGCCTCAGCGGTATGATTGTACAAAACTGTAACCTCAGTTGTCAGTCCTTCCAAGGACTGTCAATACACATTCACATTCATAAAAATAGTCTCTGGGTGTATTGATTAGGCCCTGTGATGTTACAGTCGATGTATCAACTCATGGCTGTCTGCTGTCTGGTCTTTTTCTGAAACCAACTTAGCCAAAAGCAGGGAAAACAGATAAGGAATACATGTGTATCTGTGTGAGCACGTTTGTGTTTGTACCTGCGCTGCATCCATCTCATTGAGCATTACAATGGAGGAGCAGTTGTAGTCGAACACCAGCCTCCAGAAGTCGCCCATGGTGTTTGGCAAAGGATGCTGGGTAACAATGAAGGCCGCTGGCTGTTTGTGGCTCTGGATTGTTGAGATGGATCAGAAATAAATAACAAGAGCAAGCACAAGATAAACAGACAAGTGAACAGAGCAATGCTAACAGATCAAGGCATCTCTGCAGCACTGGAAAGTAAAAAAGAAAAACCTAACAGAATACAAACTAACATTATAAAAAAGACAATACACACAAATTCAAATCCCAAAGTATACACTTACGTCCATTAATGCAGCATTGATGTAATTGGAGCTCTCTCCATCCACAGATATGAGAAAAGGCAGACATCGATCTGCTGACAGAACGTCTAAACTGCGATTCTTGTCGTGGTTCCTGGGTAGCAAACCCACGCTGCAGTCCTCTGGACGGACTCTAGGGGTCACTATGTTCAGAGTCTGAGAGACAGAAACATAGTTTGTTAATACTGCTTCAACTTTACTTTTCTTAAAAGAAAGCCTACTAATTGAATGAGAAAATACAGCAAAGGAGATTGGACCAAAGTACTTGGTCCTCATTTGAGGACAAAGACGTCCAGAGTCACATTGTGGAGACCTGGGGACAAAAGGGGATCCCCAAAAGGTAAACCACCTATTTTAGTCTTAAAACTTGTTTTTGAGTTAAGGGTAGCATGTCTCCAGGCAATGAATGTAAGTCCAGTTAATGTCCCCACAAACGGCAAAAACAAGAGTGTGTGTGAGTGTGTGTGCTCACCTGGAACTCATCTTTAACCTGGCTGGAGTTGGTCTGTGGGTCCAGTCTGCTGATGTTGTAGTAAATGGCTCTGAACTCACACACCGGTATGGCTGTATTCCCACATAGACACGCCTCCAAGATGGCATCGTGAACAAACACATATTGCTCCTGAAACATGAGGAAAAGCAGTTGATCAAAGACATGCTGGACTCAAACTTTCTTTTATTGAAAGTAGAGTAGACAGAGGTTTAGTCTTGACCCTGCATGGGGCCCCTGGACTTGGCTGTAGTTTCTCAGTGTGGCTGTAAGCATTAGGTGTTTTCGGACCAGAGGCACTTTTTCATAATTCAGACAGTTGATAATATAGAATATAATAAGAAGATAAGCAGTTGGAGGACCCCTTCCCTTTTTATTGTGTTTGCACTGCGACAACTGGGAACTTTTTTAGCTCCTACTTCTACATGAGCCAATGCAAAACCGGCAACCGCCATCTTTAAAAACCTGTGTAACAGCTCATAACTGTGAAAAATGGACCAAAACACAGACAAATAGACTGACAGTGAAGTCCAGGCTTTATTAAGCGTATATGCGATGGGGGAAATGCAACGTGATATTGACTCGTCATAGCAAAATATAAAAATCTTGTGTGTGACGTTGTGAGTGACGTTGCTATACCAGTCGCCTGCCGGTTTACATCATTTCAGGTTGGTGGTGCGAATGCAAACAGAAAAAAAGCCCTTGAAGTTATGTAGTTCTCAAGGAGCTCCCCAGTGGGCAGTTCCTGTCAGGGAGTCCCCAGAACTGTTTGGTCCGAAAACGCCTAATGACACCTCTGGGACAGAGGAGGCAGTTGGGCTAAGCTGCATCTCCTGCCTTTTCAAGTGTCCGACAAAGTCAAACCTTCCACAGTTTTTGTTTGTTTTGTGCATGTGACTTAATTATTTGTGCGCTCATGCTCTCTCGGCAGCCTTAAAGTGAATTAAAAGGGAGTAGTGCCTTGCTCTGCAGTGTTTCTGTGCTCTGGATCAAGTGTGCTCTTTGTGCTCCAACTAGTTTGCTGGTAAAAGCATCAGACACCATGAGCATCAGCAGCCACTGTGCATGCTAATTTACTCTCTTTCTCTCATGCTTTCTTTCCAGTTTTATCTAGTTCCTCCACTTTTTATTCCTCTTCCTCCCATTTCTTTCCTTGTTTCCTCTCACACTTGGGTTTGTCTGCTGTCTTATGCTTTTTCAATTTGCTTCCCACTTTATCTCTCGGTGTCTCTCTCTCTCTCTCTCTCTATCGAATGTTAATTGTTGCCCTTGGAGCGGGGAGGAGAGTTTCAAAAGCATCACTGAAATGTCCTCTTCTGGCCATTACCTACTCTAGTGACACACACACACACACATATGCAAAAACACATGTATACACACAGGCACACACATGCGAACCCACAGACAACAGACAAGCACTCATTCATACACTTACACACACACACATCTTTCCCCTGTGCCTTTTAAAAGATTAATTGCTTTGTGTTGTGCGGAGCAGGATTATAATAGCGTCAAGCGGCTTCAACACTGACACAAATTGCTCCCATGCATATTCAAAAGGCAGGGCAGGATGCATTTAGCTTGATTTCAAGTGCACACATAAACGCACAGACACACACACACACACACACTCACATACATACAAAACTAGCTTTTATACCGCTGCTGTCACATGAAAACACTCAAAACGATGCCCCGGGTAACTTTTCTGATCCTAGCACTTCTAAAAACCCATTCAGAAGTCAATTTCAGGCTCCGAGCTTGAGCTGTCAGTCTGAAAATGAGGCTGTTTTTCTTTATTCCTGGTAAAGTTGACTTTTTGGCTATGCAAGGTTTTCATCAGTAGTACAAATGGATTGCAGAGGCGGGATGGATTAGGTCGGCTTAAGGTAGCTTAGAGAAGAAATGAATACTTCTGTTCCAAAATGAAACACCCAACATTTGAAGACGCAGACTCTTTAAAAGTGATTGATTGTACAAAATTAGAACATATTATGACACTGTTTAAAGGAGAGTAAGTAACCAAAGTCCTGGGCTGGCAAAACTTTTTTAGGGAATAGATCCTCCATGTTTTAGGGATATTGAACATAAACCTCAAGAAATTGAGTGGATTTGTTTGCTTGAGCTGATGCGGATCGGTCTACTGATTAAGCTTGGCCAGCTCTAATTTAAACCAGCAGTATAGTCGTCACTACATAAGTACTAGTTAGCTCTAGTTAGCTCAGTTTGGATCATTATTCTATTGAGTTTGCTCTGGTTAGATATTACCTGCTATAGAAATGGCAAATCAAAATAAATGCTTTGGCCCCGAAGGAACTAAAGTAATTTCAAACTGAACTAAGTTAGCAACAAACTATTTGGAAAGCTTCAAAAGTAAACTTAAAAAGCATTTGTGTATGTGTTTATATGTGTGTGTGTGTGTGTGTGTGTGTGTGTGCATCTTACACTATATTCCTTACCATGAGCTGAGAGCTGCCACACACACACTCACACAAAGAATCCTAAATCTGTGTTTGAATGTGTGTATGTGTGCGTGTTTGTTTTAGACAGTTTGTGTATACTGCATATGTGTATGTGTGTGTGTGTGTGTGTGTGTGTGTGTGTGCTTGCACTAGTGTCATCTATTATTCAGGGAATGTTTAATATTGATAGACTGATTGTGATGGATGATATAAGACTGCAAGAAGTACTGAGAAACTCTGTCTCTTTTTATGCGCCTGCTTCTCAAACTCCAGCTAGCTGGCATTTGGTTGAATATTGCTGGATGTATTAGATACATAGACAGTGTTAGCCATTGAGTATGTTTCAAATTTTGAGCAAAAGTTTCTCGCTGTAGAGCTTCACGTTAAGTCTATCAATAATCATTAGCTACTGATGATTTCTTCGTACTTGAATTGAAAGTTTTCACAATCTACTGAAGTGTGCATAACTTTTCATCCTTCCTGAGCAGTGTACCATTTGCAAAAATATGATTGCATGGGTGCATGTCTCTTGTGTTTGTCTGTGAGTTAAAAAGAAGTCGGCTGGCTGCAGGGCCTTTTCCTATTGTGGCCCTTTTCTCTGGAATAAACTTCCATGCTGACATAAGACAGTCTGACTCCTTTGAGGTTATGCAATCTAAACTGAAAACTCTTATTTTTGCTTCTCTCTCCCTCTCTCTCCCTAGCCCTCTCCCCCTTCTCCTCTCTTGCACTCACGCTTCTTTGTGCTGGACCATCGGCCGTCCTAGGACCTCTCTTTCCTGGCTGTCGGTGCCTCATCCAGTCACTGATCTGGACCCCCCACCCCCAGGGAAATTCAGCCTCTCCGCTTCTCTCCCTCTTTACAATCTACATTTTGTCATCATATACTATGATTTTCTGTTGTGAATCTACTCTGTACACACAACATCTATTGCATGTCTTTCCATCCTAGGACGTGGATCCCTTCTCTATTGCTCTTTCTGAGGATTCTTCCTTTTTTCCCCTGTTAAAAGTTTTTTTGGGGTGTTTTCCTCATTCGAATCGAGGGTCTAAGGACAGAGGGTGTTGTAGGCTGTACAGATTGTAAAGTCCCTTGAGGCAAATTGTGGGCTCTATAAATAAAATTGACTTGATTCGACCATGCACATGCACACCAACCTCTGTCTGGACCATGTTGACTCGCTGTGATCTCAGCTCTCGGATGCAGTTGAAAATGTCCACCACGCCTTCATTCTCTGCCATGTCCAACATGATGTCCACTGCAATGAAACAGCCCGTCCTTCCTGCACCGGCACTGTAGAGACAAATAGACAACCACAATATTGTCTATCTGTTGAATAAATATAACTACTAAATCAACAACTTCTGAATCTTTAGCTAGGCCTAAGTTTTTTTTGTATTTATTATTCATTTGACTGCTGTCTCTAGACCAAATTGCCCCCTAACATTAAACCTTTCACTCTAACATTATACCCATCACTTTTACATCACTACTGAAAAATTAGCGATACTTTTTGGTAGAGAACAGTCTATAAATGCTGGTAGGTGTCACTGATAACTGTTACTAAGTGTCACATTTTCATATTAGGTGTCATATTATGTTCAGGCAACACTGTAAAAACCTTAAGACTTCAGTGATTGTCTGACAGAAAAACTGATGGCCTACGTGATGCCTGAAATACACACGTAGTTGAGGATGAGGGTGGAGTCTCTCTCTCGCTCTGTCTTACTCACACACACACACACACACACACACAAACATGTACAGACTTTAATACCCCATGTCAGGTGTTAAGGCGACACATCCTGAACATTAATGCCTGGAGGGAAGAGACGGATGGAGGGACAGACGAACAGATGGATGGATGGATTGAATGAGTGAGGGGCAGAGAGAGAGGGGGAATGGTGGAAAGAGGTTAGTGATTGGGAGTGATAGAAGTGGTCGTCACAGGGGAGAGATCAAGGGAGGAGGAACGGATGGAGATGGAACTGAGAGGAAGAGGTATGGAGGGATGGGGAGAGTGAGGGGAGAAACCTATCTTTCACTTTGCAATCCCCCTGACAGTTCCCAGAGACAGCTAGAGAGAGAGAGAGAAAGAAAGAGAGAGAGAGAGAGAAACAGAAGGAGGGAGGAGAGAGATAAGAGCAGGGAGAGAAGGAAAGATAGAAAGGAGAAAGAGAGAGAAAAGAGGAGGGAGCGCCTCTGCAGATTACCTGTCAACCTCTGTGATTAATGTTGAGACCAGAATACTGCTGGGCCTCTGTGTGCGTGTGCATGCGGTTTTGTGTGTGTTTGAAAGCCTCATGACACAGGCCAATAGCATCAGAGTGCCCCCGGAAATTGGAAGTGACTGCCATAACTTCCTGCCTGTCTGTCCACATACTTTTACTATAGCTGCCTGTTCACGTGTCTGCTCGCCTCATTTGTCTGTCCACTGCTGTCTTCCACTCACTGTCTGTGTGTACACTTCTTTTTTCTTTTTAAAATCTAATTACCTGTCTTTGTCCCTGTGCATGTCCCTGTCTCTGTATGTCCTGTTAAAGCAATTGGAGGCCATGAATGTCTGTAGTTTATGAATTGTCCATGACAGACAAGCTAAGGCTGTATTCAGATGAACCTCTTGACTCCTTTGCTTTTGAAGGAAACAACTAATGATTAAGTAACTAAATAACTATGTAAATTAAATAGTGAAAAACCTGTCAGTTCCACAAGGAATATCATGGTTTATTATTTTGTTCCATTTCAACAGTCAACATTGTTTTTATTTAACCATGACAATAGTCTTTCCAAAAACCTTACCCAGCCTAAACTTAACCCAACCATAACCTCAGAGTTGGCAAATCAGAAAATGATCAAATGAGTCATTTCTGGAACGGTCAAAGCCCTGATTTAGGGTTATTACACAGAAACTACCACAGGTGTTTCCAGGTAGCAATTGACAGCATTAAACATATCATTTGTACAGAATTACCTTGAAACAAAAGGGAATGTTTGGAACATAAGGGATGATGAATTTCAGCATTATAATGTGATAATTACCAATTTTGACTTCCAAGAATTTTCATGTGATTTTGAAGATATTACGCTGATAGCTGCCTATAATATTTTGAAAACATCAAGCTGTATTACCTCATTATTATCATCTTATTACCCCATTAATGTCTCCATATTACCTTTTTATAATAAAAATATTTCACTGATATAACCATTTTTATTGTTAGCAGGTTACCATATTGTTACCTAAATATTACTATACTATTACTAAATGTTTTTGCCTCTTTGCTCTGTTTAAATGTGTTTCCCCATTATTACCCTGTTACAGAAATCTAATATTGACTACTAATATTGACTCTATTAATAGACTATTAAAAGTCTAATATTGCTCAGAAATACCCACTGTTAACACCAAGCTAATACCTGGTTATCACTTTGGTAATTACATGGTATTACTTAATTATTACCTTTTTATTATCAAACTATTACCCCACTATTACCATGTTATTACCGAGCTGGAATGTAAAGTGCTACCAAAAAATATTGGGATTATATAAATGTCATTTCTAAGGTACAGGTTTAGAATAGCAACATTCTCAATGTAAAACATTGCTGAATTCAAACATTACTGACGTTAACAGAAAGAGTACACAACAGAAAATAATGCACCAAAAAAAAAAAAAAAAAAATTGCTTTAGAAATTGCAAAAAACTAAATGCAAGAATTGAGCATTTGTGAATAAGTATAGTGACTATATGAGGGCCCTTTGTCTCTACCAAGCACTAACTTGGCAGGTTAGGGGTTTAATTCCCTCAGTTGCCACCCATTCAAAGCTATGTGTTGTATTAAGGTGGACCACCAAATGGAATACATTAATTTTAAATGCCCATGCCAATATGAAGAATCTACTCGAAACATTTTTTCATAGCTTGTCAGAGTGCTGACCTTTTGAAGCTTGTGCCTGCTGACAACCTGGTCCCAGAGTTGAACTGTTACATCCCATAAAGAACAGAACACGGAGGTTAAATATACTGTCGCCATGGGGATCTTAAAACTGTCACTTATTTTTTTCTTCCTCTCTTCCTGGTGGATGATGGTGGTGGTGGGATGAAAGTGGGGTGGAAGGTGAATTTCCTTTTTGTTTTTTCTCCATTCCCTACTTTTTAAAGGTTAACACCATCGATCTAATTTATGGACAAAGGAGACTGGTGTGTGTGTGTGTGTGTGTGTGTGTGTGGGTGTGTGTGTGTGGGGGGGTGTATGTGTGATCATATTGGTACTGATAACCTGTGCCATTGTCTTATCTGAGAGAGAAAGGGGGAACAGAGACAAGGAACAAGTAAAAAAAAAAGATTGTAGGAGGAAAGGCTGACCGTGAAACAAAGAAGGAGGTTTTCAGGTTACTTTAAGGTTAAATGTTATTGAGTAACACAGATTTAAAAAGACATGCCATAAGTATTGCCCTTAAAAATGCACTCAACAAATGTGAATCAGCTAATATAAAAATCTGTGTACTCATCATCGTCCTCATCCAAGATTCTGACCACTGATCTTATTTCCCAGTTCTGTTCATTTCTTTCTGCCATTCTCTGTAAGAAATATTATCACAATGATATCTGCTCACTGCTCTAGCCAACAAGTCCTCCAAATCAAACAACTAAATATGTAGTTTGTCGTTGTCTTCCAAAATGGCATTTGTGTAAGCATTGTAAGCATTTCTCATCTATCTCGAATTCAGTGCCTTCCATAACATTTCAAATGGACTTTATAAAAAACATTCATATGTTTTCTGATCTGCCACTGCCATCAGAAAGGTTTGAGATGATCAAGTGTAGCCACAAAAACTACTTGCGATCGTGGTCATGGTTAAAAGAAGAACTACATGGTTAAGGCTAAAGAATGATCGTAGTCATGGTCAAAAGAATAGGATGTTGACTGGAAACAGGAAACGAACAGCGGTTTTTGCTGTGTCCAAGTCACAGTTTGTTGACCCATTCATCCACCTCGACCTTTTGTGGCACTAATAGCAATGTCATACTACTTCTGCCTTTGTTCCTGACAGGTAAGTGTCACTGTCACACTGTTGCTAGATGTCCTTGTCAGGTAAACGTGAACACAATACATTGTATTATTTAAACACATATGTTGTTGTATTTGTTATGAAGACATTCTTGATCTAACAGAAATAGACCTAGAAGCTTTTCTCATGTCTTTCATTAAGTATTTTGGTGTGTATGTGTTTTACAAAACAATGTAAATTTTTATCATACAATAACTGAAAACAACAGATTTAGTGGTTATGCGTAGGTACTGTATGTGTGTGTGTGTGTGTGTGTTTGTGTGTTTGTGTGTGTTTATCTGTCTGTGGGTTTGATGGTGGGTGGTTACAGTACAACACATACTGCCAAGGATTTAATCTTAAAACTGTTAAGGCAATAACATGCTTTGAAATGTTCATCAAAATATGTAATACATTCAAGGTGGCCCTTCTTTCATACAAAATCAAAAACACTTCCTGTGCTTCTTCATGTGCTTTGTGTTATACTGGCCCTGCAAAATCATTTGCTCTCTGCCATGCTGGTAAAAGGCAAGAGCCAAGAGCTGGACAACTGAATGAGTGGCTATGTTTGTTTGTCCTTGTCTGGTCTCTGCAGCCACTGACCAACAGCATCAGGGAATTAACTTTATCTTCTATACAAAACCTGTGTGTACTGTAAGTGTGTGTCTGTGTTTTTACCTGCAGTGTGCCACTATAGGCCCGGCATCAGGTGGGTTGAGGAACTTGACCTGTCGTATGAAGCCAAGCAGTCCAGTGGCATAACAGGGAACGCCATGGTCGGGCCAGCTGGTGAAATGAAACTGACGGAGTTCGCGGATCTCATGATGACCCTTCTGAAAAACACACAGGAGACATGTTGCACATATTTTACTATGGCAATTGCTGAAGACGATTCTCTGCCATTTTATCTCTTGATGATGACGAATGCATGGATCTCACGAATCTTATCATAGCCCTTTTGGGAAAGACTGACAAGAAGACATATCATGGTTCAGCAGCCTAATTTGCAGCAGGGATTTCAGGAATCTAGGGGCCACGCTGCGCCTTTGGCTTCAGATGGAAAATACATCGATCTCGTGGATGTCAAGATGGCACTATGGGCCACTTCTGGGAATGAGAGACAGGAAGACTTATCGTGGCTCATTTGCCTAATTTACAGGGGAGACTTGAGGAAACTGATGGCCATTTTGGCTCCAAAAGAAAGATTAATTGATTTCACAAAGCTCATGATGGCCCTTTCGGGATAGACTTACAGGAGGAAATGCCATGGTTCAGTTAAGCTGCCTAATTTACACTGAGATTTTGGATATTTGACAGTCATTTTGGCTGCTTTCTGTATGCATTTTAGGATATCACAAGTAAAGATATCAGAAAGCTTCAAAATACTGTTTTCTTACAACTCAAACACTTGAAAAAATAGCAAATGGAACGTACTTTCATGTAAAGTTTTTAAGAAAAGTAGCATTTTATGACATACCAAAAGATATTCACTTCAACAGAGACAAGGAAACTGCTGGCCGGAAAGAAAGATGTTTAGAGACCAAGATATGAATAAATTGCACTCCACTCCACTTATTGTGGCTCTTCCTCAAAAGAGATACAGAAAGAGACATTTTGGTACATAACAATGGAGATTATAGGAAAATGAGATGGCAACAAGCATCCATTGTGGCTGTCCACAAGATAGCATCTTGACATTTTATGAACTTTCTAGAAACATAAAGGGCTGGTACATACTTTCCTGTCTAACAATGGGGATATTAAGAAACTAAAGATGACATTCTGATTCTTAATAGATAGCAATTAAGTGTTACATCAGAGTGCCTCCCTGGGACACAGACACAATGCCTCAAAATTGTGGTGGCACATTTCGTACTTAGCAGATGAAGAGACAGAAGAAAATCCATTCTGGATAAGTACAGATGCTGCACTGCATGGTTGGAAGTCAGAAATGTTGATGTCATAATTACACTTATTTAGACCTGTCAACAGTAACTGTATAACTTTGACAGTGTACGCCACCTTGTTGGTTTAAGATAACTGCACCTCAGGTCTTGCTTCTAGTTTTCTAGAGTTTCAGGAATGCAGTATAAGATATGCATGACCCTTTCTTCAGCTGCTACCGGTTCAATGTTTCTCCACAACACTACATGCTTCTGCTTTAATAATTCAAACCATTCGATTCCATTATACTGTTCTAAACTAAATGGAGCTTAAATGGAGAGAGCCATGTCCTCCTCAGTTCAGTTTAATCTCTAAGAATAGACCTGGGAGGAAACTGTTGTTGTTGCAGCTCCCATTCTGGCTCTGGTAGATAGACAAGGTTGTAGTGAATTGTTTGTCTTGGCAGAGTGCCTTATGATAACCTGAGAAGCAAGGATAATATGAGGAGGAGAAAGACAGGGGAGAGGTCAATGGCGAGAGTGGGTGACGGAATGAGAGATAAAGTAAGACAGAGGAAAAGTGGTGGTGTGGGGAGGGATGAAGAGACAGATGTGAAAAAGAAAAAGGAGGAAGGGAAAGATAGAGGAAAGTAGAGAAACAGAGACATACAAAGAGAATGAGAGAAGCGTAGAGGCAGAGAGGAGAAAAATAAAACCCAGAAAACCAAGAGATGATTTGATAACTCGACTTCCCATTGATTTGCTCTCTTGTGATGTTGAAATTACTTCTCTAAATCGATAGAAGGTGGTCCAATACAGCCAGGGCCTCAAATCCATGACTGGTTGGTGAAAAAAAATGAAAACAACAACATTAAGGTACTTGAGATGTTGGAAATAGGTGATGAGGATGTAGAAACGCTGTAAAGCCTCTCTTCACTGTGTAAGAGGAAAATAAACACTGCTGCTTTTTATGCCTTTCTTTAAATGTTATACTTCTCCTGATGACAAATTTGCAATTGGATGAGTGACAAATAAAACACTGTATTGTGCTGGAGTGAACCCTCATTCTCAAAATGCACTTGCAGCTTTTGGTTTTAAAAGTAAGAGACATACATTCTCCACAGTCCTATTTCAGGTCCTCATGTTTCTTGTCTTATCAGAAAATGCACATTGTTTTAGTGGTAAAGCTGCTCATGTCTATATTTTTTTTAAATGCCATTATGTCATAAATACAGGTATAAACCTATCTAACTACTTTTCAGAGAGGCTGCTTTTCATGTGAGGGATCATCCAAGAGTGACATGCACATACAGCAGATCTACTCTGTTTTAATATGTTTTGTTGTTATTATTCTTGTGGGTTTCTGGAACAACTTGACTGAACGAGTGAGGGGTTCAGCATCTTCCTTAAGGTCACTCTGACAAAACGCACAGCTTCTCTTTCCGCTGAAAGCTGAACCTGTGACCTCGTAGTTGTGGCTTATGGGCTCAATAAACACAAGTTCACCCTGACATTGGTAGGATGTTTCTGTGTTGTTGACACAACGGACCAAATTCCCTTATTCAATATGTGTTGCCATGTCCTCCATCTAAAAGCTTAAGTATAATTCCGAGATTCATACAGAAAACATGGTCAAAAAGTGCCTTGACTGACTATCCAGATATAACATATATAGAGATCAGATATAGTGAATATAACAACAGAGGTAACGTTAGGTTGTTTTGCTTCAGCATTCTGTATGTAGACGCATGGGAAGATCCAGGACGACACACATCTTGATCAGTATGGTGAGGGAATAGAGAAAAAAAAACAATGATTATATGGGAACAAAACAGAATTCATGACCTTTATCTGGAAACCCTTTCATATTAGCGGACTAGCTTTGGTGTGTTGCTATATTAAGTTTGTCTTACCCAGAGTATGTAGTGGAAGGACAACTAGAGAGTGTTTTCTGGGGGAAATATGGTTTGATTGCTGGGAGCTGCTTGAGAAGCACAGTCTCCTCAATCACTTCAGTGCAAGGACTGCGTTGTATTACTCAAACAGGACCTTCCTCATTTGTATTTCATCTTCTCACTGGCACATGCCCACATCAACCCAACCAATAGATTTGTGTACACTGCTGAGTCCTTTGCAGTTTGGTGTCCGCCTGTTGCATGCAATTGTTTGGTTTCTCCAGATCTGCACGCCATAGAACAGATTACTGTTCTGTTGTTTTGGATGTGGTCCATCGAGTGAACTAAACCCTGTCGCAGTTACTTGTTGGGTTCTAAAAACACTGAAAAACTGTGTTTAGTACAAATTCTTTGAACTCGTATGGAACTACGAGGCTGTGTTTTGTTTTAGGTGCCAGTTGTTTGTCTAGTGTTCTTGTTTGACCTGCTTTCAGCTTTCAGATATCCAACAGGATAACCAGATCTGGATAAGATCAGATCAGGATAATCACTGTTTAAAGACTCTTTTTTCTCTAACCTTGGATCAATAGTGTCAGTGGATATGACTTTTACCTGGTGGTGTAAACGTTAAGAATAATAGTCATTTGTGATCATGTGGATTATATGACTCAAAACAGAGACACTGCTCTGTGTGAGGGGGTTTTCTGTTTACTTCAGTCCTAAATTTGACATTGCACAGTCAAGAAAGGACACATCGAAATTAATGTTGCCATCCACTGTGTTTATATTGTATGTTTAGCAACATTTCCAATGTCACAGATTAAGTGAACACTTTGGAATGACTACTTTTTAAACTGGTGAGTGGAAACACACTAACACACAATTACTACCTCTCTCACCCCCCACTATACTTTGTTTGACTGATTCCAACACTTAAACATGAATGTCTTTTGTGATCTGCCTGTTTTTTTATCCTGCATCTCTCTCGCTCTCACTTTCTCTCCCTCACTTTCTCTCTCTCTCTCTCTCTCTCTCTCTCTCTCTCTCTCTCTCTCTCTCTCTCTCTCTCTCTCTCTCTCTCACACACACACACTCACACACACACACACACACACACACACACACACACACACACACACACACACACACACACAGACAGACACATTTACACAGATTTCCTCTTTCTTTGAGTCTCACTCTGTCACCCTCTCTTGCTCAGTGCTCAGTTAAGCTCCTTGGATGTGCCATTAATAAACCTTTTCATTAAGATCCTGTTCTTATTATTCACTGCAATTAAAGCTATTTAACTGTGGTGCAGAACCTGTATATATGCTCCCCCTCTGTCTTGCTTTCTCTTTGTTCTTCACACTCACTCAAACACACACAGAATCACAGAACCTACTGTAGTTTAAAGATAGAGAATTTTGTGAGTGTGTGTGTGTTTGTATGTATTAATATTACTTATAAATACTGCAGACTGACAGGCATTTCAAAATCAGCTTTCCTTTGAATTTTAGAGTATTTGTGCACACACACACACACACACACACACACAGAGGTGGTCTGGATTAATGGCTTGCTAAACGAGCTGACAGCGAGGACTTGAAGACTTGTCTTCATAAGCTGCTTTTGCACGAGTGAAGGGGGAAGGAAATTCAGGTTGGAGGAAAAAAGGGAGAGAGACAGATAGAGATAGAAAGAGCAAGAGAAAAAACACAAGACAGCAGGCAGGGAAGAGCAAGATTTTAGGTATTACAGGTGTCTGATAATAAATGTGTAATTTTTCCTTTGTAAATGATTTTAATAATTAGTAATTAATGATCACAATGGTAAAAAAAAGTCACTGGTTTGTCACTGTAGATACTGCAGGATTTGAATGCTGTAGTATTTTGTATACTGCTCTGACAACATTGTTTTTAATAATCAGTCATGCAAATAAGTCTACTGAAATCACCTGAAGCAAAAAAGAAAGAGAAGTACAAAGTTAAATTGGGGGGAAATAACAGAGAATGAATGGATATAACATGGAGAGGAAAAGCAATGAGAAGAAGGTGTAAACAAAGAAGTTTGGAAAATCAGGGATTTGGATCAGATCCTTTTTATCTTATTGTGAAGTGTGTTTCCGCTGTTTTTCCATTCAATGCGCAGAGTGTTGGAGAACAGCATCACAACAATGACGGTACATTGTTCCACTTGCACTTTCCTCCTCTCAAATCCCTCCTGCCTGATTTCAAGGGCCCCAATTATGCTTTCAAGCCTCCTCTTAAACAGCGAGAAACAAACAAGTAACACTGCTTGCTCGCCTCAAATCCCCAATCACACATTGGCTCTAATGGTAATCCAGGTTTTGGGTTTACAAAAAAATGGAAGTGATAAGTAACATGCAACAATGAGGGTAACTGAGCTGCTACAGAGCATGAGAGGGTTGAAATCCTATGTGAGGTCTGAGGTGGGAAATATTCTGTAAACCAGAGTCACAATATATGTTAAAATCCTATGTAAATACTATGACAAAGGCCAACAGCTGCATCATTATGGGATATCAGGAAGAAAAATCTGTATAATCCTAATTCAAACTGTTTGTAGAAGTGACATTTTGCAGTGCCATAAATGTGAAAAAAAGTTTCTCACATTTATTAAATATTGTTTATGGGTATTTTAAGGATCCTTATAAAGTAATACATTAAAAATCCGTTGTCGATGTTTACTTGTTTACCTTTTGGACGGTGAATGTCCGTATGACGTATTCAGCCAGTGGTTCAGTTTCTATCAGGGTCACCTTGATGTCTCCATAAACCTCTGTCTCATCCGGCCAGTAACGCACACACTTCACCTGGAAAAAGACCATTTACATTCATACCATGTAGTTAAATATCTATTACAGGCCGGTCATTATCACCCAGTGAGCATTAACAGAGTGGGATGAAGCGCAGGTCAAGATGATCACAGTGAATAATACAATAGATTAATAATATTAAGATTTGTATTTCCTCTGCTGCATAATAAATGGCTACTTAGGAGACATTCATTATTTGACATTTGAACGATGTTGAAATTACTGGATAACATTGTAAAGTCATAGGCTCCCACTAAAGAAAACCCAAGGCTGTACTATTGTGGAACCAGATGTGATAATACCACTTGTAACTAGACTACACATACATACATATGCACCTATGACATCGTATTGCTGTAAAAATCTGGTTCCCAGTTTCATTATTGTTCAAATGGACTGTTTTGGCTGGCTCTGTGAGATTGTCAAGAGTGTGACCAGTGAAACATCAGACTGAAGTTGAGACCTTGCCAGAATTAACAGCTCTTGCCGTTTCGTATATATATATATAAAAAATGAAATTAACAAAATCGATCTCTGTGTTCTTACATAAGCACATAAACTCCCCAGGGAGGAGGTCTTAGTGGATAGGTGGGAGTACAAAGTGTCTGACTATACTGGAGACCAGGGTTCGCATCCCCTCCCCACCAACAGTCAGCGTTGTTGTTTCTTGTTTTCTTCTTTACATGGTTTAAGTTTTGGGTTGGAGTCGGATTTCTCCAGCAAGCTGATTTCTTGGTGTAAATGAGAAATATGGTTTCTATAATTGGGGTAGGGGATTAGAGAATACCCAGCTAGATTTCTCCTGGAGAACACTCATTTCTTGGCAGTATATATAACTGGGTTTCTACTCGACTTACACAGTATCTTCTGTCACTAATACAGTTCTTAAAAGTGAGCCATGGTTCCAGAAAAGGTTGGGGTCGGGGATGCTGCATGTATACACAGATTTACAGTAACCAGGTTACTGCAGTGCATGAAAACATGTTCTATGATCACCTGCGTAACCTGGCATCTCTGAGTAACCTGGTAAATTAAGTGCATGTAAACACAGGTCAATTGAAACCAAGTACTTTAGTGGACTAAACTTAACTTTTACTTTACATTTTTGGAACACATATGAACTCTGGGATCACATGAGTCAGTTTGGAATGTGCTAACAAGTAATGCATTTTAATTAATTTAGATATAAGGACTTAAGGTCTAGACTATAAGGTCTAGCAGTTCAACATTTTGCTCTCTCCATTATTGTAATACTCATCCATGGTTCTGACCTCAGTATAAATTTATGCCAGCATAATTTTAAAAATTAGATTTGCTACTTGACTGGGAAATTTATCAAACATCTTTGGTAAATTTGCCATAATTTATCATTCTATTTTTGATTGATATGATTGATTCTGATTGGACAGTAAATGTATTTAAGATTCTAGAAAATACAATAAGACTTGGTACCTTATATTAATGACTTCTCTACTCTCATACCTCTACAGGTATTGGGTCTCTTCATCAAACACACATACACACACATATTTTTGGATTATGAACTCACCCTGCCCACCTCCACCAGGTTGGTAACCATGACGATAGAGGCTGAGTTTTCCTGCCAGACCATCCTCCAGAAATCTCTCACTGTTTCCTGCATGGGCCCTGACACACAAACACACACACACACACACACACACACACAAGTTAGAGACATAAACATACTGATACCCACAAACAGAGCACATGCACACAGGTGTATGTATCCAACGTCATGTAAAAATACGTCAACACAGACTTACACAAACACACACACGTAAAACATACACACATGAACAAGGAAACACACGTGCGGGCACACACACACACACATGCACTCACACGCTATCAATCCCAGATAGTGGTTCGGGGGTTTGAGGTAATGGGGTCTTAAATTTGTCAGGGGGATTTTATACGGCGGTTTAGATTTAGGAGGTTGTGGTAATAGCCTTCCAGCCTGAAAGGACGACATTTACCAGGTGGCTGCTACACACACACACACACACTTGCATAGAGACACACATACACATGTGTATCTGCACAAATGTAGAATCACACATATAGTCTCACACACACTCATCACGTCAGTTTAATTACCTTGTGTGGCGATGTAATGTCTGGGTCTATGGTACCCCTGTGAGACAGAAAAAAAAAGGGAAGCATAAAAACAATCTCTCCATACTTTCATCATCTCCCTCTTTTTCTCCCCATATTCTCCCTTTTTTCCTTATTTTATCTATTCTTGTATGTTACTTTTCCTGTTCCCTCACTTTCATTCTTCTTTTCTTTTTCTTTCTTTATTTCTTTCCCTCACCTTCTCATTTTATATTTCATTTTTCTTAGCTTCACCTCTTTCACCTTTTCCCAGGCTATCCATTTTTTTCTGTGTCTTTCCAGATGGGTAAAATGTTAAAATTGCAATTCAAAATCAACATATAAACCTCCCTCCAACCAACTGTAAGTCTCATTTCCTTCACTTCTAGCTTTGTACCATTACACTTTCATTTCTACATCTGTTGGTCTCTCTGCCTGCTTCTCTTGCTTCTTCTTAATCCATCTTTTCCTCCCTCTTCCACCATTTCTTCTCCTGAGCCTTCTTTTGCTTTCGACATTCCTCTCTTTTCTCCTGAAATGAGTCCTTTTTAATTCACTCCTCCTCCCTCACTCCTTTCCTTCTTCCTCTGCCTTGCAATAAATATCTGCGTGCTTTTCTGTCCACCTTCCTTCCTCCCTTCCTGCATCCTCTCCTTGTATCTTGCTTTTTCTCATTCCTTCCATCTGTCAGATTCTCTCCTTCTTCCTCCTCGCTTCAGTTTTCTCCTCCCATCCTTTTTTTCTCTTTTAATTTGTCCCATCTCCCCCTCCAGTCCTCACAGAAGCATAAGTCAAGGTCATTTTCCAAATAAACATCAAATTAAATAATAGGGGGGGGGGGGCTTAATTTCCCCTCCACGGGACAGATGAAAAGCTATGACTCTCCAAACAATGATTATGCCCCCCTTGTCCCTGCACACCCCTCCTCACACCCAACACCTCCCTATGAGACAGATAACCTTGTTGAGATAAAAAGATTTATCACTTTCATATTGTCATTAAAACCATGCTATAAGTATGGCATTATCTTCACTGAGGGTGTGTATTGTTTCGGTTTCAGTTTTCCAATTCTCCCCCTTTCTTTTCTCCTTAAGAAAAAAATTGTGTCCGTGGAGACTGTTTGATTAGCATTATAATTAGCATTATGTACCAAATTCATTAAGACTATTATTACAACAGTCAGCTGTGAGCGAGAGATTAAATTGATAAGCAAAGCACAACGCCCAGAGGGCATAGAGGATAGGAGGAGGAAACAAACTGGATGGGTGGGTGGGTGGAGAGGTAAGGAAAGGAGGACAAGAGTGGGAATGTGAGGGACAGATGAAATTAAAGAAGGGATGAGTAAATAAGGGGAAAAGGTAATGAAGGCTGGATGGGAGGAAAGGAGAATAATAATCAATTCTAGTACTTGTGATTTTACCAGTATCCAGCTCATTTTTCTTGTTGTGTGCACCCTTTTGTGTGTGTGTGTGTGTGTGCGCGCGCTCATGCATTTGTGCATCTGTTTGGCAAAATTATAGGTTGGAAAAATGAGCTAATGCTGTCTATGTGTATGTGTGCAGGTGCACAAGTGTCTGCATCTGCTTTATACAATTTAGGAGTAATCTGTGTGTGTGTGTGTGTTACCATAAACATCATAGATATTGGCTTCTTCCCTGTTTGATAGTTACAAAATTAACCCAGGAAGACTTTATATAGGCAGTTGCTTTCATATGTGTATGTTTTAGCATGTGTATTCTCAACTGTTTATATTCTAACAGACCTTTTCAAAGCGGCAGTCAAAGAGAGGACAGGTTGGAATTCAATGCCTTGCTTAAAGGCATCATGGGCACAAATTGTCTGTTGATGGGATCAAATCTGTGGCTTTTCAGTCATTGTTTTTTCAGTATGTCCCTGACACCAATAGTTACACTTATTGCATGCGAGTATGCATGCATTTGTATGTGTGTGATTGTGTTTCCATTTGTAGTTTTAGACCTCCAAAGAGAAGACAGTTTGCAAAGCAAGGACATTTTCTGGTTCTCAGCTCCTCAAAGGGCTGTTGGAAGGTTAAGACTTGGTGCTAAGGTTAATGTTAGAATTAGGTTTATGTAGGGTTACTATATGGTTAGGGTTAAACATGCAGCTGGGGGGGTTAGGGGTTCTCCAGTCCATCACAAGCACTAAAGTACAAATGCGCGCGCGCGTGTGTGTGTGTGTGTGTGTAAACACTCACGTCAATATAATTGGCGTTGATGTAGTCAGAGTGGGGGTCTCCGTCCAGCAGCTGCAGTCGGACTCTGGTGTGATCATCTGTGGGGTCAGATAGCACAAAAATGCAACAGGCCTAAAGTTACATTTACCCACAGATCGGAGCAGCTAACTGACTGGATGGGGAACTAGCTAACTAACCAGGCCCAAGGTTATGAGACCTATAAGCAAACCTCTAGTCAGGGAAATTATGACTAGCAAAGAAAAGTCTTGCTTGAGCATACACAGCACGTCACTTTGACACTAGAGACCACAGTTCCAGTGCTCTCTCCTACCAAAAGTGATTTCTTTTACCCATGAAGGCAATCTTTCTCTAACTTTAACCAAGATTTAGTCATCTAAACTTCATCAAACTATAACCAGAGAAATGCCATATCAGAAATAGACTGGAACAACAAAACTGACCGACAATTCACAAATCCTACAATCACAGCTTCTGACTGACTGACTCTATGTAAAAACATTCAGAAAGAGCAGACATGCATGGTTTGGTTCAGTTTAGTTTCATTTAGATTTTTTTTCACTTGAGTTCATTTGGCATAAACACAAACATTAAAGTAATAAACATTTTGTACAGGACTCCCCACTGCAGATTTGTAACAAATATTATTTGGATAAGTCAAGGTGATGGGACAACACCTTTTCTATTAGGAGCTGCCTCTATCAGCAAACACTAGTTTATTTACTGCCCAATAATCCACAACCAATAACTTTGCAGCAGTGGGACCACCAATGGAAACTTTTTGAATAATGTCTCTATTTTCATTCTGATTACTCTTAAACACTTGAAACCCTCTGCAGAGTCTTCTTGCTGATTGGTTGGCTCACAAGAGGAGACTCTCTAAAACTACAACAATGTGTTCCACTCTACCTTGAAGCTGTTTACGTCCACAAGTCACTGGCAATTTAGCAAAAATCATAAGAATGTCAACGTGGTTTAAAACTGCACATTCTATTCCTGTGTTGTTTAAATGGAAAGAACACACTTTTGATCCATGCTTCCTGGATGCTTTAAAGCAGTCAGAGCACTGAGAAATAGAGGTTAAAACTAATTAATATTTTATTTTTAGCTAAAGAGCAGCCAGCTTTAAACTGATTTCTAATAGTCCCTTTGCAACGAACCCACCACGACCTGTGCTGCCCACAAGCATCTGTTTTGAGCTGTTAGCTAAAAACAAAGTGTTGTGGAAAGAAAGTAAAAAAAAAAAAAAAAAAAAGACACCAATTATTAGGTATTATATAATATTCCAGTATTCTGAAAATTAAAGATTTTTTATATGCAAATCTTACAGGTCTTTTCAGATATTACACACATATTACTTTTAGCTGTTTTTAAATTACAACTAATTTTTAGAATGAATAACCTACAGTTCTATTTTTATGGAAATACATTTTTATGGAAAGCGGCATGGTGGTGCAGTGGTTAGCACTGTCGCCTCACAGCAAGAGGGTTCTGGGTTAGAACCCACCAACCGGGGCCTTTCTGTGTGGAGTTTGCATGTTCTCCCTGTGCCTGCATGGGTTTTCTTCGGGTACTCCAGCTTCCTCCCACAATCCACATGAAATAAAAAAAAATACTGTAAATGACCTGCTTTAAATATCGGATGATATCTATGAGCCAACCATGGCTCAGTGGTGTGAGCCATTGTCAAAATCAAGACTAAACCTGCTTTTTTCCCCTTTCCCCTTTGTATGTCAATTATTTTGTTCTGTGCTCTATAGTATTAGGACACATATGGGGGTGATTATGGCTAATGGCAGGCAGTGATTTTGTTTAGTCGTAACGTGGCAACAGCAGGTAATTGCAGATGAAGCAGAAATAATTTAGTCTGATTATCTGTATTTTTCTCTCTCATTCTCTGATTCTTTAACATTTTTATTTTTTGGGGAAAAAAAGGAGAGTGATGTCAACAGCAGAGTGAATAGGAGATGATGTGAAGAAAACAAGAAGAGGGGAGTATGAGAGAGGTAAAAAGAAGAGGTGGAGCAGAAGTTGGCAAGTATAAGATCAGATGAGGTAAAAAAGAGAATAGGGGCTGGGAGAAAACGGGGATGGGAAGAAAGAAGCTGGCAACAGAGGGGGAAAATAAAAAAGGGATCACCTCTGTGTTTCTTTGAAGTCATTGAAATGCTAATGCATATGACTTTACTGATTGATGCACAGCTACAGCGGGGTGGAGCGCTTAAAGCAAGAGCACAGTGAGCTGGCTACGGTTAGCTTGTAAGCTAGTCTGTTAGCTGCAGGGAAGACTTCTGAACTGTGTTAGAGAATGAGATCAACATTTTTGCTCCAACACTTCAGATTTCTGCTTTTGAAGAATTTTACCTCCTGAAATTCACAAGTTGGTATTTCAAAAGCTAATTATACCCTGTATGAGTGTTTATATGCAACTGCGGGGCCTATTGCGTCACAACTACAATAAAGCTGAAAAAATCATTTTGTACAGGCAGGATATTTTTTTGTACCCAATTTGAATCAAAGCTCTAATTCATTTGTCTCAAAAAGACATTCTGCCTTGAAAACAGAGCTTTTATGTGAGCAGATCTACTGTGCGTTCGATGACTCATACCTTCAATTGTAACCCATTTCCTCTCTGTTTATAGTGGGGGCTTGGGGGCAATCATTTTGTCAAGTAGGCGTTAACATTTTTTTGTTATGGTGAATATCTTAGAATAGAGATGTAAATTTTCTATTCATGGCTGGCACAAAATGAGGCTTCCAGTTGAGTAAAAATAATCAGAAGTAGCAGAAAATTGCAGATAAGCTTACTTTGAACCCTAATTTAAAGAAGCAAGATCCTTTGGAACACATCTGAATATACTATAGCTCTGATGAAGACCTTGAGATGCAGTTGAAAGATCCGAAAAAAGGTAAAAGTGGACCTAGAATTAAGATGATGTTGATGATGATGATTATTATTATGGTAAAACAACTTCCAAGGTCAAGAATGAATGAACATTAAACTAAACTATCTACATGACAACTGAGCAAATTCTATCGACTGCTGAAGACCATAAGATGTGCTTTAAAGCTCCGGAGAAAGCTAGTAAGTGGACCTTGTGTTTAGACTTTTTTCGATGGCATTTTCCATATTTTGACTTAACGTAACATGGGAACACTTATTCCAGGGTTGTATGGTGTCATTGTGCAAGGCAACCAATTCTGCATCTAAGACACCTTATGCGAACCCAAGAAAGACTTCCATGTCAGACTTTTTTTTCCCCCATCTTTCGCCCATTGTTAAGATGTCTATGACGTTCTGTGTGATGCTTCCAACGCCACGACTGTTGACACTCCTAATGCCGAAGTCTGTCTCTGGCCCCTCCTTTCCAATCACTGAGTCATGAAATAACAAAGCTGATTTGTCGGGATTGTTTGGGGTTCAACCGGTAGTCTTGGCCAAATCACAACAGGAATTTTCAGGTGTGTCATAAGGACCAAGTTAAAGACGTATTGTGTAGTCTGACATGCGCCAGGCCAAGGGTAGCGCTTCCACGTAGTTGGGCGCCACCGCTCGTGTGGGGTCCTTAAGCGGCTCCCCTCTGGGGCAACCCTGAAGCATGGCACCCTGAGACATGCCTCGTTCAATTGCTTTCCCAGGAGTTACCCCAGAAAAGTAATCTCACTATAAGTATGAGACACAAGCCTGCAATGCTGGTGTTGCAGTAAATAATTTACTGGCCCATCCACCAGGACCATCTCTACATCCTCACTTTTTGCTAACTTGCTCCACTGGCACTGAATAATATCACTGAACATCAATCGTTAATACAGAATAGCTGCATATAATACAGAGTCTTGCAACGAATCCCCTCCTTGATTATCATCTCTAGGATCACCTTGAGGAGAATTATTTGTGCAGCTTCTATCAGAGTAATTTTCCAGCTCTGGCTGAGCGGCAACAATGATGGCAGCATGACTCCACTCTGCTGATACAAGATACTGTCATCAGCTATCAGCTCACCCACACTCTTAATCACAACTCTCACACACACAAACCATCTCTCTCTCACAGACACACACACACACACACACATCCCCTGCATGTAAAAACAAACACAACAGGGGGTAGTCTGCCAGCGTTCTGCACTTTCTCTCCCCCTCTCTTCTTCTAACTTCCACCACTTCTTCTTCTCTTTGTCTGTCTCATCTCGCCTCTTTTTCCTCAAATTTCTTTTCTTCCTCCTTTTCTCGGCTGATTCTGTCTACTGTCCCTGCCTGCCTCCCCTTCGCCTAAGTTCTTTCCCTCCATTGTATTCCTTCATTTACCTTTTTCTCCTCCTCTCCCTCTCTCTTGCCCCATACTGTCTCGCTCCTTCAGACAGCAGTAATTACACAGGGCTAGTGTCAGGCTGTCATAACACGAGAGCCACAGATATGAGGCTGGAGGGAGGGAGGGGCCCTTTCCACTTCTCTCTGCCCAGGGAGGGGAGCTTCTAATTGGGCTAAGATGGCAGGAGTTACTGGCTTGCAAACACTGCAGATCTGGACACAGGCCACAGGTTTGAAGAGGATGACAGTGTGTGTGTGTGTGTGTGTGTGTGTGAGAGAGAGAGAGTGAAAGAGTGTGAGCATGAGAAACAGAAGATATCTTTTAATTAGTGTTTTGTTTAAGAATGATTTTGGTGTTAAATGTAACCAACCAAAACCTCAAATACACGTTACGATCTATTTATGACTTTGTCATCATGATTGTCCATACTGTAAATGTGTTATGTTGATCTATTCTGTACACATGACCTCTATTACATGTCTGTCTGTCCTGGGAGAGGGATCCCTTCTCTGTTGCTCTTCCTGAGGTTTCTTCCATTTTTTTTGTAAAGCCCCTTGAGGCAAATTTGTGATTTGTGATATTGGGCTGTACAAATAAAATTTACTTGACTTGACACAGGTTTGTAACACTTAAGCCTGATGTTACAAATGTATCCCTCAATTCAAATCTAAATATAAACCTAAAACTAATGTAACATAATCATAGTCTTAACTCCATAGATACTGTATGTGGTTGCCAGATTCCCAGTAGCCAGATCTGGATCAATATACTTGAATCATGTATTTGTTCAACTCTGTCTCCTAGATCTAGATCTAGATCCTAGATCTGGATATAGATATATTGAGTAGATGTGTGCACTCAGGCTCATATTGGCATCTGCAGTACTGGAGTAACAACAAAGTCATCAGAAGCTGTGGTGTCCAAGGGCGAAGGGTCACGAACCCATTACTCATTAATGAGCTCCACTCCTCTGCTGAGTCTCCCTCTCCTTATAACCTTGCAACTCCCTCCTCTCCTCTCCTCTCCTCTCCTCTCCTCTCCTCTCCTCTCCTCTCCTCTCCTCTCTACTCTCTGCTTTTAGTTTGGTTCCATCTTCTCTCTCTGTGTCTCATCTTTTTTTTTTCCTATCCTCTTCTCTCCCAAGTCTTGTCATTACCCCGCAAGCCACTGTAAAAGTTTTGTTGGGGAGAACTTGTTAACTTGAGGGGTCCAGAAAAGGCCAAACAAAATAGTCTTGTGTGTTTTTATCTTGGAGAGATTCGCAGGGGCAGCCGAATGCAGCAGAAAGCTGTAATTTGGAGACATCAGATCAGATTGTATGTACTGAGAGCCTGCACACACAGCCGCTGCACAGAATATAAAATAAGTCACCAGTGCCTATTGACTGCTGTTGTACCACAACAGCAAACAGGAGCAGCTGTGTTGGTAGCTTTTGAAGATCAAAGGTCATGATGAGGTTTTATATTACATATCACCAAAAAGAAGACCCACATAATATACTGAAATATCTTAATTGGAGCAGGAGATAATCTATGGAGTCATTATGCTACAGTTCCATGAATATACTGCCCTTTTATTGCTTTAAGGCCAGCGTCTACCCCAGATTGTTCTCGCTTGATGAGGCAAAAAGACATTTAAGAAGGACTTAGATTATATAATGGTGAAATCCTCCACTGAAAACAATACTAATTAAATTCTTCTTCCCCCGAATGGCCCAGCTGAGATCATATTTGGAAATTTAAATGATCTATGACCTTTACTGAACTATGTATTAGAGACTAGCAAGGTTTTTTGCTTCTCCTACAAATCTCTGCCTCTTTGCAGCTTTTACTTCCCTTTTTTTTCTGGGAATGTTATTTTTATTCCCACAAGAGGACATTTTTGGTGTATGTAACTAGTGGATGTTTGACATTTTTCTCCCCTTACCCTGAATATGAGTATTTTCACCAGGCATGATTTAACCACAATGAAATTCTGTTGCTTATTTGATACAGTTAGAATTTGTTATGAAAGGTAGGATGAAAAGTCTAATGAAAACTATACTAAATAGCAGTATGACAAAGCCTTTGTAGTTTGAGAAAAGCACATGGCAGCTAAAAAGTAATGTGACTGAAACTCTTGTGGCTTAGATTTTGTTTTCAAGAGCACTGGACAAAGTAATTGCTGGGTCATTGATATTGAACAAAAAACCTTATCAACCTCCTGCAGATATATTATGGTCATTCGAGCTATGAGGCAGTTAAAACCTCTACTTACTGCCTCTTTTATATTCCATTGTCTTTCCAGCTGCCTGAAAAGAGCAAGAAAGTGTAACAGAGCTTGCTGTTGGAGAGAGAAGAATTTAATGCTTCAGTGTGCCCATTAGGTTTTATTTTACAATGCTGGAGAGAGACTAGGGTAGATAATACAATATCATACAGTGGCACTAATGCAGACTAGGTGCATGATGAGAGATTTCTGCTACTAAAATGCTGTTTCACACACCCCCTTTCTAAATGATATCCCCTCTCCCTTTGATTCTTCTTTTATTTCCTGTGATGGTGATGGAGGTTGAGGGATCATCAGCATTCAGTGATCTAGGAAATGAGACACAATGTCGTTGCCTTCATTGCTTGTCACTCAAGTGTTTAACAAGGCATTAGCCAGATGCTCAGAGGCATTTGGTGGTAGCTGCATTTCATTAAAGTACAAATGATTGCACTCACATGGACAGAAACACAAGGAGCAAAGGTTTAAAATACAATCTAGCACCTTAAAGCTTGAGTGTGGGACTTTTACATATAAATGAACATCCGTTACATTCAAGTTCACACAATGCTGATTAAGCTTATCACTGCCAGGTAAATCTTTCTGTATTTCACAGTATACCGGAGTTTTTAAATCTGGTGTCTGTGGTGACCTTCCTGCGTTGGCGCACTGGTAGTCAACCAGCAAGGATTGGTTTGCCACAGAGCCATGAAGAGAGAGAGTCGCGTCAACAGAAGTTCAAAATGCTTGATCATCACATGATTCATGTAGTCTTCAGGTAGTTCTCTCTACATGGCTCTGGTTTGCCAGAGCTGAGGGGAGCGACCGAAGCGATGGAGTAGGCTGCAACAACTAGGACTATGGAGGAAAAACCTAAGAAGCGTCCAGGAAAAGTTTCTAATGCTCCAGATAAAAAAGAAACTTGGCATTCAGAGGAAGGATTACAGTCAAAAAGATAAAGAGACCGATGGCGAGGACAAACACAGATAACCATTGGTGTAGCTTTTCCTCGTTGGAAAGAAGAGCAGGGACTGAGGGCAGACAGGATGTGGCCTTACTGCTCTTGGATCGGTTGGTCTACCTAAATAATGGATTATTGTCTTGGAACTGTGGAAATTTGAGCGAGCTCCCCTGTAGGCAGACGTCATGAGCGCACATCGACAGTGTTTGTGCAATTACTCTCTCTGCCAGAAGGGGGAGACAAATGTTCCGCACTCCAGCTTTAACATGACACTTTACTTATCAACCACACCGCTGTAAACAGACACAACCCTTTTAAATGTCCACATAAGCAGACGGAGGTGGTATTTTACAGAGAAGGAAAAAAAAACGCTCACAGTAGCAAGCTGAAAGTGCTGAACAAGATGTTTTACTCTTCTGTCCTCTCCTTCCCTCTCATCTGCTCTCTTCTCCTCCTCCTCCTGCTCTTCTCGCCTCCTTTTTCAGTAGCCACTAAGCAGGGATTGTGTCTGTCACAGATATACTTAATCAGTTAGCTCCCTATGGAGCTCAACTCACTCACGGCATACACTCCGCTGTCAGCCCGGCTCAAGGCATTAGGGAATTTAATAGCATGTGTGATTGAGTGTAAGTGTGTGTGTGTGTGTGTGTGTGTGTGTGTGTGTGAGCAGGACTGAGTAGTGTGTAAGTGTGTTAAAGTGTGTCTTTCTTCACTTCCCTGTACGCTCGTATGTTCTGGAACATCTTTAGGATGTGTGTTGAAAGGTTTGTGTGTGTGCATTTTGGAAAGGATTCCAGTAGTGTTTCAATGTTCAAGTGATGTGTGTGCTACAGTGTCAGCAACTATGCATGTGTGTGTGTGTGTGTGCGTTTGTCTGTTGGAGGGTATTATAGTGTGTAATAGCCTATTAAGACCAGAGCTCCCTGCAGCTGATGTGTCAAACAACTCAGAATGTTGTTGACTTACACACACACACACACACACACTGGTACACACAAACACACACACCTCAAGATGCTGTTTCCAGCTGTTTGAAGGCTGTTAGGGGTAAAAGAGAGAGAGAGGGGGAGAGGAACGAGAGGGAGAAGGAAAGAAAGGTTTAGTGAAGAAAGAGCAGCGGCATTTTTACACTTCAAAGTTACGCAGCAGAACTAAATCAGTGTGGCATAGAACTAAACTGGGTTTATACTAATGTGCAAAATGAAAACACGTGTCTGGCATCCATTTTGTCCAAGAGAGACAAAAAAACAGCATCTTGAATTTTACTATGATATCACCATTAACCCTTTAGACGCTGGTGGTATATAGTGCTGCAACAGTTCAATTTCTACTTAAAGAAGCTTTTACTTACTCATTCCAACAAACAGCTCTCTTTCAAAAACCGAAAGGAATTCAACAACTGCAACTTCAAACCTGCTCTTTACTTGGGCACTATACTATGTATGGCAATGTGATTTATCTATGTCAAATGGTATTAAGTTAATGCAGCAATACTGATGCAAGCAACAAATAATATAGCTGTGAATATTTCTCTTTTGTTTAAACCAAGTAGATGGCAAACACCATAAATAGAGATCACAGATCCAGTAAATCACAGCTGACAGGAATGTTATAACACAAATAATCTCAAATACTTTCTTTAATAAATTCTACAAGGATTATGGTTTAAAATTTAGCACTAAAATTTCACTAATGCCTATCCAATTGAAGACATGCACACTCAAGAACAAATGACAGCCAAAACTCAAATATGGTCCCAGTTTGCATGTCAGTGTCAATGCATGTGGACTTTTTTTTTTTTCTTCAAAATAAGTCAGTTTAATTCTTATAACACAAACTCACACATTAGTCTCAGAGGACTTCACAATCTGTACAACATTCGTAACCCTGTAGCATTAGACCTCGCTTCTCTCACAAGCAGCACACTCTCTCCTGCATCTTCAGCTACCTCCGCTCTTTACCCATGATCTCCTCCTCCCTTTACCATCACACAGGATATGAATAAGAGTCATCTTGAAGATACCAAGGCAGAAACGTTTTCAGACCTCTGCATGTTCACCTACACAGGTGTTACCTGTCTGTATGTCCAATATCAAAGCTTCTGAGCTCCATGTAGTTAACTCCAACCACATTTACAAAAAAAAAAAAAAGGAAATAAATTAGGAATGATCCGTTTTTTGTGGGGTTTTTTTTTTTTTTAATTTATGGCTGAAACACTTCAGCACCTAATGAGCTTGTGGTCATAAGAATTATATCCTGTTAGCCCTTCTTACAGCAAACCATCTTGTTTCGCTGACCAGCTGACACTCTTCTCATTAGTGTCCCATATCTGATTGTCCGCGGAACATCCTCTCTTCAGTCGAATGGCAGCAAGTGTTCGCCTGCAGCCGGCCATTCACAAGCCAGACAGAGAAGGAAAAGCTATCTGCATATAAGTGGTGCTGTGATAGCACACAGTGACTCATTAGGTATATGAGACGTGAATTAGTTGAGCCGAGCTCAGCTTGTTCCTGCATGTCATCTTCCTGGTTAAAATGCAGAAATCTGAAATGAAACTGTCATAACTGCAGCCTGATGATCCACTTTACTGCCTTGTTAGCGGGAGTTTAGGGGAAGGTTATATGCTCTGACAGAGGTCAAGTCAAACTGGATGGGTGTCTAAAAAAAGACATTCTTCAATGGGTATCTTATAAATGTCTAGACAGCAGTATATCTCATTAACTCTGATTAATTCATCAACAATCAATTATCGCACACTGTTAATAATCACAGCCTGTCATTACCAGCTATGAAAGAATATCCAATTGTCAACCCCCTGAAGTTTTAGAAAGATGAACTATAATCACTCACAATCCTCCACCTTCTAATTAAAAATACAGTCATCTTTAAAATCATTACTTCATCATCTCCCTCCACCACCTAACGCTTCTTTTGTCGATAAATAACAATTGTTAAAAATCAGCATCAAAGTTCTGCATGTACTGTTATTACTGTGTCTTTGTTACCCCCCACCTGCTTCTGAAGAGGAATGATGATTAACAGCAATCACTGTCAACAATATCAATAATATGGAGGCTGGCGTTAAAAATCAGCGTCATTATCACCATTATCTGTGTGCGGCCCTCCTGCTGGGAGCTGCAACAGAAACCATTTCATCATCTGGTGGTGGGGGGGCTGGCAAACGCAATCAGTCTTTCCTTGAGAATCCTTTTCTTCCTGTTTGTTTCTCGTTTTATTTATTGTTTTTACACAATAGCAACCAGGATTTCTATTCAAAGTAGAGGAATCAACATAAGAGAAGAAAAATGAAACCCCTGACGCATACAATGATATTTTAGACAACAGGGTACTTTCAACTTTGTGGCAACACTTTGAGAAAGACCTTTTCTTTCTACATGTTGACAATTCCCTGTGCACACAGCTAGGTCCAGCAAATCCCTGCAGCCAGGTTCCAACTATCATATATGGGTGTAATGTTTCCCGTGTCCACATACTTTGTTCCATGTGTATATAATATTGCACCTTGAAAGAGGTCATTCTCCAAAATGAATACATTTGGCTAAAAATTCTTCTATGTATTGATACCTTTATATAATTAAACAATCTATATAATACTTTGTCACCACTTTCAGAAAATCCTTACTGGCTAGAAAATAAAAGTAATTATGCACACTAAATTTACTTAAGCTGTTTAGGTCTCACAATAAAGTACCATCTGTTTTAGAGTATACTCTTCATTTCTTTCTTATATTTAGCAATACAGATGTATTTTAAAATTAGAATGTGCATTTGCAAAATGCTTGCCATGAGAAAAGAGAAACCTAAGTAGAAGTTTCCACAAAAAACCCCCCCCAAAAAATATATCACAAATTCTTCTTACTGTAGGTCTGCGGGTGGAATAATGTTGCTGCACTGCTTCAGGCAATCAAGCGCAAACTAGACTGCTGTGATCTGTACAAGCCTGAGTGTAGAATGTGTATATGTGTGTGTGCATGTAGACTGCAGGTATAGGACTTTCTTATTCACTGAATTTGTATGTGCTACCATGTGGGTACAGAATGGGTGTTTATTTGTGTAAGCGTTTGTGTGTGTGTGTGTGTGTGTGACAGCTTGGGGGATGCTAATATTTGTTGTGGTTCTTTGGTCAAACACTTCAGAGGAGTTGTTGGCGTTCTGACTTCAGAGCAGCTCGGCAGACGTGTTGAGAATTGTTGCCAGAGAGGATAAGAGAGGAGTAAGGGAGTCAGCTGCATATGAAGCTACACACACACACACACACGCACACACACACACACACAGTTGTGCTTGTTTTCAAAATCTTCCTTCATTGCTTTGTTTGTTTCACACAGAAACACGTACACACTCACAGAAACAAGATGCCTTTACCCTCTCATGCTTTCTCTCTCTCTCTCTCTCTCTCTCTCTCTCACACACACACACACACACGACCATACACATAACCTCCGCTGTAATGAGAAGCAACATGATGCAGGAGGGGATACTGATTATGCCAGCGACGCTTGGAGGTGTAACAGTGGGTGAAGGGTGTGTGTGTGTGCGTAGTAACACCTCCTGGCAAAGACTGCCAGCCTGTGTAATGATTCTCATTCACCTGAACACCGGTACACATTAGTGAATGGGAAGAGGGCTTTGGGGTGAGTTTGTGCATGTGTATGAGAGAGAGAGAGAGAGAGAGAGAGAGAGAGAGAGAGAGAGGGAGGAAGGAAGAGATTCCTGACAGAGATGAGAGGCAAAGAAGGAAAAGTAGTAAGGGGGACGTCATGAAAGTGGGGGGGAGATGAAAAGAACAGGTGAAGAAGGGAGAGTCAAAGTGACAGATGCAAGAAAATACAGTGAATAGATTAAGTTCAGAAAGGAAGTCAGAGACAGAGGGGGGGGGGCTCAAGAGAGAGGGGAGACAGGAAGAGATATAGAGAAGATGAGGAGAGCAAGAGCATAAAGTGGCATGAAGGTACGTTCAGACCGAACATGAAGCAGGTTTTCACCTTGAATGCTGTATTTAAATATTATTGCAGTCCGTGTTTAATCTCTACAAACAACCAATGCATTAACAATCAGGCATCGCTGTACAGTAGCTGTTCGCTAGCTAGCAAGTCACGCACCAACCCAGAGATGAGTGTGCCTCTGTGTGTGTTTATGTGCCAGCTCAGACTATTGATTGATTAATCTTAAATATCCACAACTAGGAAATCCAGTAGTTGTTCTTACTTTTATCCACAAAGCTCTCATTTTTCTTTTTGTCTCTGTACGTTAAGGAAAGCAGGAAGTCATCCAGCTTTGGGATAACCAAAGATTTTTCTCTAAAACATTTTCAGCTCGCACAGACGTGTCCTTGTGTTAATATGCATAATCAAGTCAAGTCACGTGTGTCTTTTTGCATTCTTTTTGTGTGTTTTGATTGACTCTTATGCATCCTGCTACCTCTAAAACACCGCTTGCGTTTACTCTAAACATAACTTTAGAAAGTAAATATAACGAGAGGCAGAGGAAGACTGTGAAGGCAACAGGGGAAAGAGAGCGAATTGAGAAAATAAAGTTCAGTAACTAAAAAGGATGAGGAGGGAAAAGGACAGACAGACAAACAGATAGACACCTGTTTCTCAAGACTCAACAAAATACTACTACTGTATAAAGGTATTTCTTGCAGCCTATGAGTTTTTGAGTTTTCAATCAGTTCCTCTTGGGGAGAGAAAAAGTGCAGCAATTTTTGCTGGAGCATGCAATAGAAAAGTGGGTATATCTATATTTGGGAAGGCACATTGTTTTTGGCTGAAGCTCAGAGGGGGCAGAAGGAATCAAAATTCTCCAGAGTTAAATGACTTAAAGACATTATAACGAAAGACTGCTTGCCTAAGAGAAATATATTCTATTCAATAAAGAAACCCTTTGATTTTTCAGAGATTTATTGTGCAGTATTCCCAGTGGTGGAAAAAAAAGAAGCAGTATGCACAAATCAATGATCATTATGCGCAGGTTAGACTGTATAAAATAAACACCATGTTGACTTCAGACTCTATGTTATTTTTTCTATGCAGCTCAAGAGAAAAGAAACTCAGTGCTGACTTGATCTGAATCATAATGGAAGTAGGAGCCTCAAGTGTCAGTGAAAGTTGACATTAATAAAACATATCTTGGTGTAGCTTTGAAGACCTTTTCCACAGGAAACATTTACATTTCTAAAAGTGGAATGAGGACAGATGAAATGCAGGATTATTGTTCCCATTATATGGCATCATTTTAAAATGAAACATTTCAGATTAAAATCTCTCAAACTTTCTATTGTCTCCACAACAATCAACCCACGGCAAGCTGTCAGCTTATTCTCAGCAGTCAGGTAAAATATGAGGAAGACTTCTTTCAAAGTAAAACTGAAAATATTGACACTTACATGACATTGGTTTACCAGACATGAGCATTTATCTGTCTTTTTAGCCACAATGGCTAACACTGTTAATGCTAACTACCCAAAAGACTTTTTTTCAAGTCGTCACATCTAAATCAAAATATTGTGGGTTTTAATTATGTTAAACTTCCCTACTATGCTTCCTTGCCTAACTTAAAGTGTAACTCCATCCTCAAATTTAGCTAGAACCCTCTCTCCCAGCAAATTTTAAAAATGCAACGACTGAGGGAACATCAACTGTAGGAGACGTGGCCTCGTTGCTACGTAGTGTGTGGGTCAGGAGACATTGGGGAAACTGACAGACACAGATTAGAGTCTTTTTTTAATCTAAATTTCAGGACGTAGACAGGTCCCAACTGGTTGAGTCGATGTCAGCATTGGCCTTGCAGGTTCATGGCTGATTTAAAACAGTAGATGGCGTGTTGAGCAATTTTCAACCCATGAAATACTGATTTTTATAAATTTGGTAAGAAATGTCAATAGTACCACCAGCACTGATGTGTTTTATCACAGTACAGTCATATCATTTAGTTTGCAGCTCAAAAAACACATTTAAGTGTGCAGCACCTCTTTAACTAACATGTTTAATCTTTAACACTGCAATTTTTTAGTGAACAGTGTCAAGCAGTGGGATTACTTTACACTGGCCTCAGTACCGATATCCTGTCCATGCCAGGATTTGAAATGGCTAAATTTTGCAGCGACGTGAATGTGTAAATGTACGAATTTGTGCTGCTTTAGTGTACTCTGTCTGTGTGTTAACTAGAGAGGTTCAGGTTATATAGCCTATAATGTTTACTTAGCACAAAGATTAGGAGCGGGGGGGAAACAACAGGCTTCTACAAAAAGAGGAAAAAACTATTTTCTATTCAAATGTTGTATCTACTTATTTAGCTATCTTGCCACAAGTACATCAGAGTATCAAATGAGTTTTGTTTAGAGTCTGACACATAGAATGAACATAAAACACTTGGGGTGTGACAAAAGTGTATATATATATATTTAAAGGTGAATGTTGAAAATGGAAGTGTGAAGCTCCTGCTGACACACTTCTTGTCTTTACTTAATGAAAACTGTATGGAATCATGACCAGACTGTGGTGTATCACATCAAAGCATGAGTTTTGTGAATGTTTACATCTCAACAGACACAAGCCAACTGACAGAATAACATAAAATAACACAAACAAATATGTAGAAGTGCACATGAAAACCAATATAAAACAAAAACACTTTAACACACCACCCTCACCTTAACTCTCCTTGATAACAGACACAGACCTACACAAACTGAAATAAATATACACACAAGCACACACACGCAGATACCCCCTCTTTACACGTATGTAAATGCTTGCCAGTAAATCTGTTTATTTTGAAGGCATGCTTCTGTTGAATTATAAATGACCATATGGGAAGGCTGTTCTATGAACTGAGGGCTGAGAAGGAGAAGAAAAAAGAGGAGGGGCAGGAGGAAATAGAAGCAGACATATGCCTGTAATGAGGAAATACTACAGTGCTTTGCCTCAACCCATATACTGTCAGAGGTAATTAGACAGGATGAATGGATGGATAGAGAGGAGAGGAAAGTAAGAGAGAAAGAAAGGAAAGGTGAGAAAAAGCAAAGAAATGGAGAGAGGTATACACAAGTAAGAGAAGAGAGGGATTTAAAGTGAGGCAAAAATAGAGGCTAAAAAATTCAAAGAAAGGAGTGAACAGTTGCAATGAAAAGAGATGGCAGGAGAGAAAAGGAGATGGATGCCAAAAGGGTAACAAAAGAAGAGCAGGAAGGTGAGAAAAGGGCGACTGGTGAGAATAAAGAGAGAAAGGGAAGCAAGAAAAATAAGATTGTAGAAGGGTAAAGAGATGAAAAGTGGTTGGGAAGAGAAAAATGAAGGGGAGGAAAGTAAAAGTGCAGAGAGGGAAGCAAACAAGATGAGGGGGAGAAAAGAAAGTTGGGAGTGGAAGTGGGGAGATGGGAGAGGAAGGGAAGTGTTGAGGAGACGGGAGGACAGGAGGCTGGTAGATTAACATTTATTCAGTGTGCTGAAGGGATTTCAAACATGGCATCAACCGTTTGTGTTTGGCAGATGGCTGGAGGAAGAGTGTGTTAACACTTCAACTCAAATCAGCCCTTTTCAAACTGCGCCAGAGTGTGAGAGAGGGAGAGGTAGTGAAAAGTGTGTGTTGGTGTGTGTGCGAGAAAGAGAGAGATGAGTGTGACGGAGAAGTCACAGAAAGTCAAATGTCCTCACAAGGATAGAGAGATTATCACAGCTGCCTTGGAGGGGATTTCTTAGGGTCAGATCTTGAGTGTTGGTTTAAGTCTCGCAAAGCCAGGCCACAAATTTAGCTCCCCTCGTTGTGATCTGCCGAGGCTCAATGAGCGTTTGCTTGGGTTAGCTGCTGCCAGTGGATGGAGCCCAAAATGACTCTAGATCAGACTTTAACCAGTAAACATAGATTTCATTTGAATGTCTTCTTCTGTGAGACTTAAACATGAACCCTTCCTGCTGCCACTTAGAGTGTTGCACGTTTTTCTTTCGTCACCGAAATTGGTTACCGAGTCCATTGTTGGGCCCAGTTGATGCTCAGTGGAAGTTTTCCACACTTGCAAAAAATGAGAACACATGACCTGCTACTGAAAAGGGTCTGTGGTTAAGATTATTTATGTTTTCTGTAAATTCTGTTTCAAAGCAGTGGATCAGTATAGGTTTTCTGCCTCTGTAACTTCAAACCTAATATGCATTCCAGTTACAGTATGGCCATGGTTTGTAAATATTGTTTAAGAAAAGTTCTATATAAATAAACTTTTAAACCATTTAAACGATTATTAATAACGAGTAGTGAGAGTGAAGATTAGGGTTGGTGGCAAAGGGAACATAGTCCCATATGCAGAACTACGCAGTGTGTGTAAGAGAGAATTTATCCTATTGTGAGGCAATTTGTTCTGAGATTGTTGCTCTGCAGCTCCAAAGCAGAAGGCAAATCCATTGTTTCAAAAGGGGAATTAGAGTTCAACCTGACTGAAGAAAAAAGACAGAAGACCCTTTTACCCATATTTAAAGTTTTAGCTACAGCCAGTCAGTCTGCCTGTCTCACAACATTTCCATGTTCTAATAAAGACAGCGCACAAAGTCCTTTCCCCGGGGGCCTTTTAAAACATTTTCTCAAGAAAATGAGCCTTTGTACAATCACAGCGAGCAAGATGGACAGTTTCCATTACCAGGCCCTTGTAATTAAAGGATTTGTACTAATAGCAAATTTATCATAATTCCTGTTGGCTATCAAGTCCTTGACAGGCTATTTCATTTCAGAGCAATGTTTCATTTTAAAGCCTTCAGGTTAGTGAAGTGTCTTTGCCTTGACATCTAAACCCTCGAAATGAGATGTGTACACACGCACGGATCTGTGCGTGCAAAACACACAGTCGTGAATTGCAAAATATAAGCACACAAGCGCAATCTTCTGTATCATACTGGTCATGTATGTGCATGTGGCGCTAATGGCATAGACACACGTGCAAATATGCATGAACACAACACACATACACACCCATAAACCATTCAATAAAAGTTCCACCGAACAATCTGCTTCTATTGTTCTATCCTAATAGAGGCCTGAGGTTGCCTTGTACAAGATAACAAGCGCGCGTGCACACACACACACACACACACACACACACACACACACTGACACACACATCTACAGAACATACAATCAGACAGATGTCATTAGTGCACACAAAATCATAGCAAACACTCGACACAGCATCACATTCACATGCTAATTTTCACTCTAGTGGCCATACACATACACACATGCTACATGCAGTACGTGCCTCGCTCTGCACATCATTACTGCAGCGTGTCTTTGCTCCAAAATGAAGCTTCATTTTGACAAAAGAATAAAATAGAGGCTGCAGGCTTTGATCATCAAGCAGGATTGAAATAAAATCCCTCTGCAAACTGAAAGTTATTCTTGCCACAGTAGTTTCCTGTATCAGGCTTACAGAAGTTTACTGAATTAGTCTGAATAGACTTTGATATTACATTCTGCAAAAAAGGATGGATTGTATTAAATATGCATATCTTATTTTCTATTAAACACATTGTTTTGCTTTGATTGAATTGGTCTCACTGTCAGAGGTAGTGAGAAGTAAAATGTTCTCATCTCTTAAAAACATTCTGGGGAGTGTGTTGGTCCTGACTGATTCATCTACCAAGACCACGTTCTGCTGGCATCTGGCTCTCAGCAGGTGGTTACATCCAATAGTAGGACACGCCCGGAGCTGGAGGGAGTCAGTCAGTGACTTGTTGAAGGACACTTCAGCAGGGCAGATGGTTGCCAGCACAGAGGTTTGGACCTTTGTCCTCCAGCTGAAGGAAGGTCTCTTTATCCAGTACACCTGATACCTCAGCATGTTTCATTAAACCAATGGTTAAACCTCTGCTTTTTTCTCCTCCATAATCAGTACACTGAATTTGCACGGACAAATCTCAGCAAAGGTTTTGTTAAAAAAAATATATATATATCACAACAATTCAGCTCACACCAAATGAATCAAACCAAACCAAACCAGACCAGACTATCAAGAACTAATATAAATGACATGAAATAATCCATACAGAACCAAGCCAGACTTAACTAAACCACACCAAACACCACCAAGCTAAATTAAAGCAATACCACAATCATATTCAGCAGCAGCTACTGCAGGAGTAGTCCATCGATGTCAATGCAGTACTCACAAGCGATGATGTTGCCATAGCGATTCTTGTTGCGGTTCTCGTCCTTCTTGGCCGTTTCCCAGGGCGCCGTCTGTCCCTCCGCCAGGGCCTGTACATGTACATGTGCACACACACACACACACACACAGCAGTAGTTTCATATTGAGATTTGAACACACAGAAATATGCATGCACATATGGCCTGATGCCCAGAGCTTGTACACTGACACATGGGCAGGCAGAAGTTAAAACAGTAACATGAATATTAATGAAAAGACAATCAACTGATAGTTTTCAACAGACCGTACTCTTTACCACTTAGGTCACTGAGGGTATTATGACTGAAATGTAACTCAGAAGATGGCAAAGCTTGCAGGGAGGTCACACGTGATTCAACTTTCAAAGCTGAAATAACCAAGATGTAGGCCTAGCTGTTCCAAATTTAAATTCATGATGTAAAATATATATAAAAATGTCTTATTGTCACTCATATAATCTAGTGAGTTCTTCTACTTTCTACAAGTGTTAGCTTTGTAATGAACAATTGCTCATAATTTGATTGAATTGGTCTCACTGTCAGAGGCATGGACTGTATATAAGACAATGTCCACCTTACAGACACTGAAGCTCTCTCGACTTACTTCCTTTATTGCTAGTTTCATTGATTTAATTTTCTCTAAAAAGTACATAAAAGCAGTGCTGCTCATTAGCTTACTTGAATGTCCAAAATTTTAGACCTTCCAGCTAGCACGTGAACACAGCACAGACGTTATGGCAAGAAATATTGTAATCCCAGATCTATCAATCCCAATCAGGTTAGTTTATCCTTTGGCCAGGTATGTGTCTACCAGATTTCAGCCAACTCCGGGATGCTTTGCTCATCAACAGACCAACAGGCTGGGGTGAAAACATAACTCCCTTCCAACTTTATTGGCAGAGGTAATGCTCTTGAATTCCTACACTGAATTAAAAAGCAACCAGCAGTGAGGAGCAACTTGAAAATGGGTGGAACAAAATAAATTGCTGCATGTCTGAAATGAAAAAGTGCAGGTAAACACCACAGGAGCTGAGAAGAGACAAAAAGTTTGGGTTCATTGTTCCGTTGGGTTGGTCTGAAAGAGAATATTCTGTCAGTCCTTTGTTGGAGGAGAGAAGACAGATTGTCCTTTCTCCCTGCTGTGATGCTGGCCCGTGTGACAAGCCTTACAAACACAGCAAGGACAAAATGTACATGTGTTCATGTGTGTGCATGTATGTACTTTTTGTGTGATGAAAAACACATATATAGTACAAATTTGCCTATACACACTTTTGGCTACGGAGTATTGTGAGTGTGTTTGAGTGTATTAGTGTGAGTGTGTGAGAATGTACTATAATTTGGCGTACATACACTACATGTGCATGTCCCATATGTGCACATAAAAATATATATGTGTGTGTATGTGTGAGTGTGTGTAAGATCACTCTCAAGCTTGTGCTAAGCAACCAAACCCAACTCTCAAAGGTCGCCATATGGACACTGAACTATTTTAGAACAACCATTATAACATAGTGGAAGAGGTCTCACACACACACACACACACACACACACACACACACACACACACACACACACACAGTCATTCTCCCTATAGGGATGAGTGAACAGTCCTTTTTGAGTCCATTAAGGGCTTAAGAAGGCCAGACAACAGCTTTCACTTTCAGACAGTTATATGACCTACATACACCCACACACACACACACTTGCCCACTATACTATACAAATGCACTGTGACAGAAAAACAGACATCTAAACTTATCGCTCAGTCAAGCAGAAAATTGATTCTTTTAAAGTGGCATGTGGGCCTGAGTGTGTGTGTGTGTGTGTGAATTTTCTGTGTTGCATACATTCATTTACAAAAACTAAGCAGAACATTGTTTTTCGAACATTTTAGGTAGGAGGCTTCTGTAGGAGGGTTATGCATGTATCCCTGTGTGTGTGTGTGTGTGTGTGTGTGTGTGCATTTGCATAAGGTGTGGGTTGGCTGCTCTTTTTCAACCTAAAAAAAATAGCCAGTCTTAATCAAACTCCTCTCATCTGAATTCCGGCACTTTTTGGGATTATTAATATTCTATATAAAACACAGAGTAGGGTGGGTGGAGAGAGGGCGGGAAACGCATGTACACACACATACACACACTGCCTCTGTTGTACCAGTGAGTGGGTACCTTAGCTTTCCTTTCTGCGATAATGGTTAAAATTACTACAATAATTATATTCAAAAACTCACGACCAGACTAAAACGTGTTGGAATTTCAGCACGTTTGTTCCCCACAAGAAGTGTGATTAAAAATCCGAAGTTTCACAGAATATCAGCTTAAGAAACTGTTGACCATATACTAGTTTGATTGTACTTGTTAAACATTTACATATAAAGTACACTTCAATACTAAATCAGTGGCTACCAATGACACTGTCCCCTCCAGTAAAACAACAGCGTTTTTTTGTTGTTTGTTCAAACCTTTGTTTATAGCATGATGTTCTTAAAGTGCAGACAAAAGGAAAGGTATGGATGACTAAGTGGATGACTGAGCATGTAAAATGTTGGAAATCTGAAACTGACGTTTGTGTCCAGCAGGAGATTGCGCAACAAAAAATAGATTACAGTTCTCCACACAAATGGACACACCATTTTCTTCAGGTTTATCAAATGAAAAAGCTAATTGTTAAGCTCAATCATCCATCTGTAAAGGCCACATTACATTCAAGGTTAGGATATAGTGGCCACAGTGGTTAACCTGACCAACTGGCCAGTCTTCAAACTATGCAGAATATTCCTTTTAATGCAAAAAGGTGTAATCCCAGTGGGGAGCGACATGTTGACAGTGTGGCTGCTGTCGGTGTTAGTGGGGTTAATGGGCTTCAACACTGGAGGTCACATCACACGCAGACAGGGACAAGAAGACACCATATGGGGTGTGGTGGTAGACACACATACACACACACATCCAAAATGCACACGGACATAACTGTACAAACACTTCATCATAGAAGCATTGCCTGCTAACCTGACTGGAAAAAAACAGCATCCATTTATATAAATGTACACAAACACACATTTAATAGACAGAGTGTGAGAATATACTGTATGTATTGTTTGTATAATGTGTGTTTATGTATCTCTCCATTAGCTGTTAGTGACAGGTGGCAGCTACAGCACTACTAATAAGGCTCGCTCTCTCTCTCTCTCTCTCTCTCTCACTGACACACACACACACGTACACAGTCATACACACACACACACCCTAGAGAATAAATCACATTTGCTCTCCCCTGAAACGTATCAGTGGGTATAAACCAAAATGACAGGAAGCAAATGAAAATATAACATACGGCATCACGGAGGGACAATTTTCAACTTGCATGCAGAGTCTGTAATAGAAAATATTCATTCTTTTGAGAGTGGGAGGCAAAAGGAGATAGAGAGAAGCAGACTGTCTTTTCAAACATCCATTTTCAGCGGCAGAGAAAAGGCAAATGAAGGAAGAATAAAATGAAGACAGGAAGGAAGAAGCGTTTGGTACAGGGACAGATGAATGAAAGCGAGGGAATGAGAATTTGGAAGGTAAATGATCCCATTGTAGAGCGCCCATGACAAAGAATGATTGTAAAAATGTCTGTTTGTGATAAAATGTGCTCTAAACAAACAGAGAGAAAGATGAATTAAAAAAAATCAAGGGCTTATGTATAAAGAGAGAGAAAGGGGGTGGGAGACAGTCATAAGGATGACTGAAAAAGGCTGATACATGGGATGGGATGAAGAAAAGAGAAAAAGAAACATGAAAAGAAGGAGAGAGTGAAAAATACAAAAGGAAGCAAGGAAGACTGAAGCAGAGCTGAGAAGGAGAGGGCAAATGATCGTTGGGGGAAGAGACGAGGGAAATGATGAATGGGAAGAAAGAAACTAGTGGGAGAAAAGATAGACTGACAAACAAATAAGTATAAAACTGGTGATGATGTTAGCAAAAGAAAAAAGAAATAAGCCAAGAGAGAAAGAAACAAAGAAAGTAAGAAGAGAAACTGAGGAGAACAGAAAGTAAGGGACAGAAAGTTTCTTTTTCTGATCATCAATATTGATGAGGTAAAGAGTTAATAATTGATAAGAGTCCTCGTTCCTCATAAAACCAAATCATTCACACACAAATATATATCTGCAGTACACACACACACACACACACACACACACACACTACACAACTGGGAAGCGACAACAGGAAAAGAGAGGAAATATGGATGCCGAATTCACAAAATAAAGGCATCTAATTCCCAAGTTATACTGCTGGAGATGCAAATATCTTTTACTTATTTTATTTTCAAATCATTTTTTGAATCTTAAACTGAGCCCCGGGAAACACTCACACGAGAAAACACTCACACTTTACTCTACAGACAAATCTAAATCATTTCAGGACACACTAGCTCAATGCAAAAGAGCATCCCATCTCTAAGCAGTTGAGGCAGTTTTTAGATTTACCCAGTTTACTCAAATTTACGCCCTTTTTATTGTGGTGCAATTAAAATACTATAGCTTAGGTCTTTGCAATACTCGTGTTCATTATAAAAGAAAACTCTTCTCTCTCACACTCCCTGTTTTACCAGCAGCTATATACATTCTGGGGTTACACCAACATTTTATTATACCTATTATCTGGGTGCTGTAGCTGCAGACCTTTGACCTTCTTACTAATAGCTGCTTGTAATGTTGTCGATGTAAAGATTTATACCTATTTTACTGTTGTTCTCATTATAAGCATCTTTGTGTGTGTGTGTGTGTGTGTGTGTGTGTGTGTTCACCTCATATTCCTCCTTGAAACCATAGCCCTGTCCACACTTCATCTGGGTGATGTGTTGGAGGAGGTCAGCAACTCGAATAGCCGGCTGAAACTGGCCCGCCTGGAACTGACCTGCAGGAATGGACACATTTTACAGAGAAAGAGGCAGAAAGATATGAATATGCAAACAGACAGTAAGTATGTGGGAGGGAGAGTGGGTGAGTGGATGGGAGGGTCTTGAAAATGATTAACTAACTAATAAACTAACTGACTGACTGACTTACCTACTGGCTAACTAATTAATTAGCTAACTAACTAACTGACTGACTCGCCAACTAGTGAGTGAGTATCTAACTTCTGTGCACATACCACTCTGGTAGGAGAGCTCCACAGACTCACAGCCTCCATAGGGAAAACTCTGCAGGGTCAGAGAGGGCTGGGCGAGCGACGGCTGGCTACTGTCTGTTAATGGAGGGACAAACAGAGAGAGAGAGAAAGGGCAGAATATGTTACCATGACAACAGACCTCCCCTCTATAACAACCCCCCCCCAACCCCAACCCCACACACACACTCAGTACATATGCACACTGCGCATACACTGTGCACAGTATGGACACACACTCTAGGTGAGAGAAGATTGGTCGCTGATGACAAGTGGTGAGTTAAATGAGTCACTTAACACCCTGAGCCCTGATTGGTGGGCATGACATTAGGACAGTTAATTATAATATCTCTCCTCCAATTAAGGAACGGACAGATTGATTGGATGTGTATGGGCTCTATTAGTCAGGACAGATGGAGGGATAGATGGAGGTTTCAGGCGACAGAGGGACTGACGAAGGAATGTCACATGTCAAGAGCTGCGCCAGAGGACCAAAGAAAAAGATAGTTTTAAAGGTTTTTTGTGGAGGAAGCTTGTAAATGTGGGTGACAGCAATACGCAGATGCTGCATCCACTCTGCATAAGAGAAAGAAGAAGAAGGTCCCATTATGATTACTTGGTTGAAGGTTTATTTGTTTCCTAACTCTTATCTTCAGCCAAGCAAGTAAAACTCCAATTCTCTTTGGTGCTAATCGAAAAACAGGTGGCTAGAAACACACTGATTGAAAGAAATGGGGCACATGACAAACGTAAAAGAAAAGAAGGAGAAGAAGAGAGAAAAAGAGCATGAACTGAATGAGGAGAAAAGTAAATAAATTAGTTTTCAATAGTTGGAAGTAGCCTATTTTAGTTGTGAAATCTCAAATAGATCATGTTTAATCTTCTCATTGTGGTTTTAATAAATGAAATGACATTTTGTTCAGTGCTGTGGCAATATGGCTTCTGACAACCAGACAGGCCAGTAGACTCACTGAAGTGAAAGAGTGTGTATACTGTATGTGTGTCTCAGAAGGAAAAGGGGTTGTAATATAAATCTGCATGACTCTATGTTTTCTTAATAGAGCTATTTGCATGTTAATGACGGCTGTGGATTCATTAGTGGCCTAAAGTGGCTTCTCCATAAGCCAATCTAAACACTGGCTTCCCTAAACGAATGAAGAATGAGCCGGCCACATGGGTCACTCTACTTGGGCGCGCGTGTGTGTGTGTGTGTGGTCAAGAGAAAGGAAAAAGGGATGAATGCTTACACTGAGTGATTCCAAATAACTGACAAGTGCTGTTGTGTGAGAGGAGGAAATGATAAAAGAGTAAAAGACAGAATGAGAAGAAGTGAAATGAAAGGAGAGGAGTGGATCAAATGAGAGTAAAGGGAAGAAAGAGAGGAAGAGAGAAAGCAGAGGAAAACAAATAGGAGGCGAAAAGAAGAAATCAGAAGAACAGTAAAAGACAGGAGGAAATAGAAGAAGAGGGGAGAAGAGGCAAGATAAAGGGAGAAGAAAAGAAGAGGTGGAGTAAAGAGAACATGCAGTGAGACACTGAAGACAATGGGAAAACAAAGAGGAGGAAATAAAAGAAAAGAAAGTAGAAGAGCTTAGAAGAGAGATGGAACAGGAGACAGATGAGGGGGAAAGGTGGAGGAAAAACAGGAGTAAAGAGTTGAGGAGAAAAGGAGAGGTGAGGAGAAGTCAGGACAAACACAAACTACCTGCTCACTGAAACAGAACCGGGTCGTACTTTACATTCCTCCTTCACACTGTCTCCAAAACAGTTCAGTTGAGAATTTCCTCCAGCACTTCATCTTAACACATAAATCTGTATAAACTCTTCTCATCCTCCTTTTCTATGGGCATTTTCAGACTGAAGGAACTTTTTAATAGTTGGAGGATCCCCCTTTTTATTGTGTTCACACTGCAAGAACTGGGAACAATCTTAGTTCTTAGAACGCCGCAAGAGACTTCTCTAGCTCCTACTTCAGAGTAGGTACTCTGCACAAGAGGAACCTTGAATGACGTAAGTGTATGCTGATTGGTCGAAAACATGAGCCAATGCAGCACCAGCAACTGCCATTTTTAAAAACATAACCATGTAGGCATAATATTTCTTACAAAACATATTTGTTGATGCAAATTAGTTCCATAAGAACGTATTATGGGCTGCCTGGTGTAACACGACTTATTAAGTTAGCCATAGTTGTGCCTTGTTTGGTTAATGTTGTGTCTCTAAAAAAAGGGCACAGTCAGGTTTACACTCCAATTGAGCTGAAAACTACTTGTCTGTTGTTTCCTACACTCCAAAAAGCATTTATTTTTCAAACTCACTGACATTTTCAAATATATTCTATGAATACCAGCAGAAGGCAGTGTGCCTTTGCTGCCTTTCTTGCCCTCCTTTCTTTTTTCTTCCCTTTTCCTCTTCTCACCCCTCTTTTAATTGATTTCTCTTTTGTAGCCCATTCTTTTTCTGCTTTCGACCTCTTTGTATATACAGTGAATCTGCTTGTACTGTATCTTAGTTCAGTCGAGTTAGTTACTGGTTGTGGCCCACTGACCACATCACCACCACTACACACTTGCACATAGAGAAAACATTAGTGCTGAACAAGAAAACACAGACTCACACAAAATCACAAACCATAGACCACAGGGTTCGCACACACAGCCATCACAGACACACAAATATATGCACACACGCACACACAAACACTTCCTTTGTCTCTGAGACTCTGTGAAAACTCCTGGCAGCTGCCTCCAAGGTTGCAGGTGTGTGTTTGAATGCAAATGTGTAAGTTCATATATATATGGATGTGTGTGTGTGTGTGTGTGTTCTTGCACTAATGCAAGCGTGTGCATTGCCATGCCTACCTTTCATTACGTGGGGTTTTGTGTATAGATATGAGTGTGTGTGTGTGTATGTGTGTGTGTGTGTGTGTGTGTGTGTGTTAAGTCACACCAAGGTCAAATATGTATTAAGCCAGGCATGAAATGGAGTCATAGCGGCAGCTCCACAACACTGACTATGATGAAGACATCTCAATGCTAATGGGGAGATTTATTGACCCCACAGTCACAAGTCTGTGTGTGTGTGTGTGTGTGTGTGCGACATAGAGACATATGGAGAGCACTGAGTGTGTGTGTGTGTGTTGCTAGTGTGTGTTTGACAGTGTAAGAGAGAGGCACTGATTGATTGAGAGAGAGAGAGAGAAGTGAGTGTTGGGAGTTTTCCGTGTGTGTGTGTGTGTGTATGAAGGCCGTTTACACTATCAGTGAGTGTGTATGTTAATGCAGTCCTTCATGCTTGGCAGTATGCTATATAAAGTTTCCTCCTCCCACCCTGTGACTTTATTAAGATTCAGTTATGGATGACTTCCACTCAGAGTATCACTGTTTTAACTCTTAACTCCTTCGACACAACCAGTGTGCCTGTCTGTCTACTTGTATTTCTATCTGTTTACAAAAATCCTCCAAAGTTAGAGGTAAAATGTTCTTATAGGTATGTATTATTGATTAACGCAAATATAATTCTGCATCTGCTTTTTTGTGACAGTGTCTGTACAAGAAGGCAGTCCTGGGGTTTGAACAACCCTGAAATTCTAATTTTATGCATGGTGCTATGTAAAAAATAATAATACAGGATAAGATGTCTTGATATACAAAAAAAACATAGTTAAAGCTGGGGTAGGCAAAATCTGTGTAACCTAGGCAAAACCTCCCGCCTCTCTCCCTGCTGCCTCGTATCACTCTGCTAAGCCCCTCCCACCAAACCCACAACTTCGACAGGCAGCAGAAGGAGTCGGTTCCCCTGCGAAACCGTATCCCTCGTAGGGCTCGCTCTCCATGGCGTGAGCCTCACCGAGACCGCGGTCCCTCCCGCCGTGACTTGTTTTCTCAAAGACGGCTGAAGTAGAGGTCTGCTCTCAGACCACTTGAATTACAATATGCTGCACGGTTAACATGGCATTTTTGCTCAATGGCGCCAAAAGAAAACTGCCTACCCAACCTTTAAGCTGCTGATCAGAACTATGTTCAAGATATAATTAAATATGATTTTAATGGACAGCTGTCAGCCAATTAGAAGTGAGTATTATTTTGTAGCCATTGTATAATTTAATATAATTCACAGATATGATACGCAACTGGCAATTACTGTTAAATCCAATTATACTAAAGAAATGACATCATTACAGTAGCAACTGCATGTCTGTCCTTATACAGAGAAAGACATCATCTACATACACTGCTCTGATCCATTACAGTATGCATCAGCCAGCACACACACACACACACACACAGTAATTAGATCCAGAATAGTCAAACAATAATTGAGGCTGAAATTGAAATTATGCTAAACACTACACACTTCTCAAATATAATCTACATACTTGGATAAAAGCAGTAACAATCAAATATGCAGTATGTAGTTCAGCCAATCATCTAGAAAATCCACTGTGCTGTATAACTACTTTGAGGGCAACAATGCAACAGACTTTATAACCATATTTGATGTCACCTCTACTATCTGAGTAAATTTGAACATTGCACGTATGTACATCTAACATGATGACACTATCTGTTGTACCAGCCATGTCTCTGTAAATGCACACAGTGTCTTCAAATGCATGTAACATTGTCTGCAAACCTTTCAACAGTAAAGGTTAAGAGCTGGATACACTCATGCTGCTTAGAGACAGAAAATCTTAGCAGCAAGCATTTAAGAATAAGGAAAAGCTGTGGCTGGTAAGTTCATCTCTCACTCTTTCTCTTCCTCTTTCTGTCCATCTCTGAAGCACAAGGTCAAGTTCAACTTCATTTGATTGCTGCAGAGCCAGGCCGGTGGAATTCTCTTCAGTATGGGTGAAAAATCGCTCTGATATTTGAAAAATATTACAGCCTCTAGTGGAACAGTGAGTTGCTGGCATAAAAGATGGAAAATAACAGTGCAGCTGAGCAGTTGTCCGGAAGAGGAGAGAAGCAAGAGAATGTTGGGAATGTAGACAGAAATTGGTAGACGAAAGAGTGGCAAATGAAAAAGGAAATAAAAAGATCCTTGAGCCCATTACGGGCTGCAGGTCAAAAAAGATTTGAAGGCCTCGATTTACAACATCAAGGACACAAAAGGGTACTTAGGTGATTGTCTTCATTCTTTCACTTTGCTTAAATTGATCTCGTACTTTTCTTATTTTGTGCACACAGCACAGAACACAAAATATAAAGATATACTTGGTGGTATCAAGCTTTTCATGAGAAGTAACAGACGCAGAACTGTTAACAAAAGTCTTGGCTTCCATTACAAGACATTATAGCAGCATATAGATAATGGGTAACCATCAGGGGTATTCATTTTGAGGGGTTTACATATTTTTTTACTCAGTGTGTCCATTATATATCTACTGTATACAGGCTCTTTACGCAACTAGAACAGGCTTAAAATATTGTAAGTGAATGTTTTGTATGTGTGCATGAAAGCATTCTTTGTGCAGAATTTAACACCTTTAGGCACAAGGAGTTTTGTTTTTTTCTCACTACAAGAAGTCTTTTTCCAGAATTTATGAAAGATGAGTAGGGAAGGGGCAAATATCGAGTACAAAAAGGGAAGATGGAGCTTAAAGTGAGGGCAGAGGAGGGAAATAGATAGAAGAGTTACGTTAGTAAGTCACGTGACGTAACTTAACTTACGTAACTAACATACTTATTTTTACCTAAACCATAATCTTTTCCTAAACCTAACCAAGTAGTTTTGGTGCCTAAATCAAACCAAACTGCGACTGTTTCACAACATTAACCTCATGCTTATTATTGTTAGCATGACAACAAAGGTCCAGTACGGCTGTTGCTGGTACTCTCCAACGGTCATACATGTTTTTCCAATGGTCATATATTTTGTTTTGGGAGTCAATGGCAAACAACCTATTTTGTTGTTTACGTATGAGGTGGCGTTGACTTAATTACTTACAGTGTACTGAATTTGTTTGCCAATTCAGCTTACATGATTTGAAAAGTCAATTTAAATTGAGAAAGCCAAAAAAGAGGACAGATGGAAAGAAAGACAAAACCAAGACGCAAAAGATGGTGGAGGCAAAAGGCAAGCCAGAGTAAGGGAGCAGCAGAAGTGATAAGTGGAGGGAGAGACAGAGAGGCAGCAGAATATATATATCTGGACTGCAGGTCACAGAGATCAACTGGTCTAGACAGTATCCCAGCGGTTTACCTCATTTCACCCCCCTTCTCCTGACATGAGGAACGAAAACACTGACTCACAAAGTCCAGCCCAGAGAGTGTGTGTGTGTGTGTGTGCAGGGCTGTCTGCGTGCATGTGTAAATGCTATAAGTGTGTATATGTGCGTACAAAGCCACCTCCTTTGGAACTTACAGGCACCAGAGTCGAACAGAGATATGCGAGTGTGTGTAGGTGGGTGTTTGCGTTTGTGAGTTACCTACACAGTGATCTGTGAAGTCACCAAGCAGCTGCACAGCAGACAGACAAATCTGCTTCACAGGAGAGTTTCTTATTTAAGAAAAATTGAGTCTTATCTTGCAAGTTGGGACCAGAGAGAGAAAGAGACTGGTGGACAGATAGAAACATCCCCTATTTCTGCTAAGGAATGCGGATTAACTTCATATCCTCGATGGGCAGGGAAGCACTGTTTGCCTCCTGCTCCTGGCGACTGCATCCATGAAGATAATTAACAGAGACGTAAAGGATTAAAGTAATAATATGCAATATTTTCATGCAAATGAATGTCTGTTTGGCTCATGTGAATAGCCAAATAAACCACAAAAGTGACTGAAGCTCAGTAGTTTACTCTATAATGAGCAGTAAATTTTGGACACTTATGAATCATATTCATTTTGTGTAATCACTGACAGCTGTAGAGTTGCACAATGATTGCTAACATTATGAACATTAAATTTGCACACTCAATTTGCAATGGACACTACTTTTCTTATTCCATTGTGGGGATTTTAATTTAAAAAATGGCAAAAGGTAAATATAGTGCACTTTATAATAAATAAGGAGTGAGTTTAGACACAGCCCTGGTTTGTTTGGAATAAAGAGAAGAAGAACTGGGCATGAAATCAACAAAAAAATGCAAACCTGACCAGTCGCTTCTTTAATGTCTATTTTTTCATTCACACATGTTGAAACAGCATCCCAGTATGAGATTATTTTCAAATTTAAAAGCTGTTCTTAAATTGTCAGTAAATAAAGTCTGTTTTTTTTTTCTGTTTTTGCCTGTCTCAACTGACCTGAAGATGTCATCTTGTGTTGGGATGCACTGGTGTAACTTTTTTCTTCCTGATACCAATTCTGATGTCAACTAATCTGATCCAATACCAGTTTTCTCATTTTCTCAAATGTAGAATCTGTATAGAGGCAAAGTCCCTCCCCTTCTGGTGGACCACCATGGGACCTTATTTTGGAAAAATATGTATGGTAGTCAATGGCGAGAGACAAACGACTTTTTGATCCTGTTTTAATTGTGCCATGAATTACACATATGATGTTTGTCAATTTAAAAGATAATTTTGGAAGTCACGAAAGTCGCAGTTTGTCGTAAACACTTTAAGTATAAGACTGTGAAAATATGTAATTAGAAAGACCACACAGCCAAAAGTCGCGTAAGTGATATGATAACTTTCTCTCTCCAGAAGCTCTCCAGAGCTGCTGAAGCTACGATGCCTCTGTGTTTTGTAGCGGAATGTAGTCACACACGAGCAACAGGTCTTACTCTGTCTTTCGCTTCCTGGCTGATAAAAGGACCAGGAGTCGCTGGATAAAACACATCAGGTAAGATAACGTTACACTGACGGTCGTGTTGGTGACGTATATTGTGCAAGGCGAGAGATGTAGTTCACACAAAACTAAATCGTACTTTACTATCTTTACGATGAACTGCGACTTTCTTGACTTGCAAAATTAAGTTTTAAATTAACAAACATATGTGTAATTCAAGACACAATTCAAACAGGATCAAAAAATAATTTGTCTCGTCATTGACATACGTCGTATGTACCATCGTACATATTTTTCCCAAAATGAGGTATCTTCTACAATTTGAATCGTCCGTTTGGATTGTATGAACACAAGCTGGCCTCTACCTTTGATTACTGTTTAATAAATCTATATGTAGCTATATATGATGAAAGTGACCACCCGAGAGGATGAGACAGATTGACTGACAGGCTGAGAGGCATACAGCTTGAGAAAGACTTGTCAGAGGATGTTTGACTGAGAGACCACTAGATAACCTGTATAAGCAGGCAGTCAAGATGTGGCTGGAAAAGAGCACAGAGGCTCAATCTTCCCTGAGCACATAAAGGTTAAAAATTGCTATCTCTCAACCCTGCTCTCACCTTCAATTACCCAGCACTGCCACATTATGGCCAAACAAAATGACTACCATTAGCCATAATCATCTTACATGCAGCCTAATGCTATGCTGAACTAGGCTGGGGAAAATAATTGCCCTTCAGTAATGCTGTGGAAAAACTACTTCCAATACAAGCAGGGCTGTGGGTAGAAATTATGAGCTCTCTACACAGGAGGTGACTATGGACCATCTTCCACTTCCACTGTGCAGCAGCACAATTGTTGCTGAAGTGCTTCAAGTGCAGTGCATCTTCAAAATATCCACCAAAAGACACATTAAAAAAGCAAAATGTCACATCACTGAGGTCTGCTTGCAGGGATTGAATCTTTTACTTCAGTAAAATATGCATTGAAAAAATCAAGGATGCTCCTCTTTTGTTATATACGCTGCAGAACCATTCTTTCTCCAAATCCATACTTTCACAAATAGTCCCCTGTTCCAAGTATCCCTGAGAGGAACAATTTGGTTCTAATCTGCACAAAAAAGAAAAACATTTTATTTCTGTCTTCTCTGAATCTTCTATGTAACAGAACGTGCAGCCCATGAATGTACATTAAATATAACGTCTGTATACAGATTGTTGAAGCACAGCTCTTACACTTGATTGGGTGTCTTTTTTGAAATAGTACATTTTTGCAGTTAGAGTCATCACCCAGGACATGTGAATACCAGATGTGTTTATATGTTTATATGTTAATATGTTTTATTTATCTATTGGCCCTTTTTCAACCACAGGAACTTTTCAAGGAATCTCACCTGTTTTAACTGGAGGAACCTAGCTCTAAATGTAGTCCCTGGGCTGCAGTTCTGCTTTTCCTCAGCACATCTCCTTTGCAACTTCCATGCAAACATCAGAATGCTTCAGCAATCTACTTTTGACCTAATTAGCCTAATCTGCATGGTTTTTAGATGCCCTTGAAAAGGCAAACAGGAATGTGCAAGGAGAAATGTTAGTTTCAGATCTAGTTCTTGGGGTCCCAACTTCCTGGGATGCCTTTGCACGAGTCTGTGTTTGTATCAGTGTACTGTCTGTGTGTACCTAATTAACCACAAAAAGCTCCTGATCCATGGAAAAACATGACTTCTGTGCTAACGGCATCCAAGGGCTGTCCTTGTGCGGGCACAAAAGGCTGACGCTTGCTTTGTGAAGTGACAGAGAACAGCGTTGCATAACCTTTTAACATACATCAATGTCTGGGAAATTGATTTTCAGAGGAAAACGTGTTTGCACATGAAATGCACGCTATGCTGCAGTGGCTTTTTACTGATCCAGTGGATTTATGTTGCATCAATGTAAACATTGTGCTGGGTGTATGTGCATATGGATATGTGTGAGTGTGTATTTATGTGCATATTTGTAACTTTCTGATGTGTCCTTGTCTCCTTATGCATATATTTGTGTACTTGTGTATGCTATACTATGCGTCTAAGTGTTGGTTTCTCTATGGGTGCTTATATATGCAATATTTTGTGAGAAAGAGTGTGTGTGTGCGTGTCAGTATGAAATCCCATTTCCATAGCAGAGAAAACACCTGAGCTATGGAGAAAGCTATACAGCTGGTTCAAAAGGAAAACACATGCACGCAGACACACACACACACAGAGTTAAACCCTGCTCAGCACTGCATACTGGATTTACCCAAGCTCCCTATCCCTATTTCTGATCCTTCAATCTGTATGTCTCTTCACTGTCGTCTTAATAACTTTCTTCTCTCTCTCTGCTCTCCCTCACTCTTCAGGCTATTAAAAAACGATCCTCACCGGCACCATTCAGGCTCCTGGTACCATCATCCATTTTCAAAAGCCTGAAAGGTATTGGAACATGTCTAAATGTTGTATTCTTACTTTGAAAATGAAATGTTTTCTATCCATTTATTAAACGATGAAATTCAGCTACCCTTGGAGGCCACCTCAAAGACTGAAGGATGATGTGAGGGACTGTTGAGTGTCTAGAAGCAGGAATGGATGGATGGATGGATGGATGGACTAAAGGATAGAGCAGGGGTCAAGAGATGGATTAACAGATGATAGTAGTATAAGCAGAAAGATGTTTGGAACAATGGATAGAAAAATATTTATAATTCTTCTATTTCTTAGACTTTTAGTGCTGTATCTGTAAGTTGTATTATGGCACATTTTCTATCTATTTTCTATATCCCATGTATTTGTTGTGAATGCCAGATTTTTCGTCACATTAATGATGAAAGTTTCGTATTACATCTCTTGTCTTTCTGTCTAATTGTAGAGAGAACAGATGGTTCGACAAAACGCTAACGTCACTCTGTGAAGATGTATGACAGCAAATTTGTGCCATTGCACAAATCGCTCAAGCATCCTTTTGCATTCTGCTTCATCATGCCTTGATGTGCATCAGCAAATGGCACAGAAACCTGTGTAGCCCGTTGTGTAGATTACAGCAAACTAGCTTAAATATGTGAGGCTGAAACATTGTCGGAAAATATGGATTCTCTTTTTTTAATTATCCATCCCTCATTCTCTTTTGACCATCTATCTTTTGTCAGTTGTTCAAGAGCAGATAAGAGGCAGGCTGGGTTTCTATCACAGTGATTCTTTTTCTGAATGTCTGCCTTTCTGTGTCTCTGGCTCTCTGTTTCCTGGGCAGTTAACACATGGGCTCAGCAGGTGTAACAGTGATTCAGCTGATTAACAACAGTGTTTTAGGAGGAGATACACTTTTCGCCTACCTGGAAAGAAAGGAGAGGAGGGGAGAGAAGAGAAGAGGAGAGGAGAGGAGAGGAGAGGAGAGGAGAGGAGAGGAGAGGAGAGGAGGGTGGGAATGAAAAACAGGTTAAAGGGAGAGGAAAGGAGAGCGAACATCTGATGATGAGTGAAGAAAAGGATAGAAAATAAGGAAAGAGTGGGCTAGGATTAAGGTCATAACAGTATGGAAGAGAAGGAGAAATGAGGACTGGACCAGAGAAAAGACGAGTGTATGTGACTGAAGAAGAAGAAGGTAAAGAAAAAAATGGAGGAAGAAATAGTTCAAAGGACATGTAGAGGGAAAGGAGGGAGAGGGGATGATGTGACGGTCGACATGATGACAGAGATAGGGAGAATAGTATGCAGGACACGGGAGGGAAGAAGAAAGCGAAAAGGAGGAGGATAAATGAGAGGAGGTGTGGCAGGAAGATGACGAGCTGGCAGCTGGCTGATAAGTATTATCACATAAAACAGAAACACTCCTATAAAAAGAGACCGGAAGACAAATGTCATTTACTGCAGCACTTATGCCTCTGTGTGTGTGTGTGTGTGTGTGTGAAATGGTCTACTTGTGCAAAGACTGGCCACACACACACACAAACACACACACATACATGTTGGTCAATCTGGTCAACAGAACGGGAGAGAGGGAGGACAAATGAAGAGAAAAAGACAGAAAAAAGGTAGTGAAAAATGGTTTTGACATTTCAATTTAATCATGTGTAAACTTTGTTTATGTGTGTGTGTGTGTGCACATTTGTGATTGCACATGAAATATATTGCCACCCATGTGTGTCTCGGACATTGAATGTGTGTGAAACTCTGCCTTTTTGTTAACTTTTGCTTCACTTGTTTCTCATGCTCACACATCAACATATACACACAAAGATGCACACACACCCACACACACATACACACACACACACACACACAGGTAAGTAGTGGACTGTAAGAGTTATTACTGTAACCACAGCTGTCACGCTTTGTTAAATGAGAATTGAGAGAGATAAGAACAAACAAACCAAAATATATTGATGATCCATTCAGAAATGAAGGTGAGATAAACCGTTTTTACTCACCTATAGAGGTTGTGGCAGGAACCGGCTCTTTGGACACTGCACACATATTCAACATGACACACAGAGGGAAACACAAACACTCAGTCAGAAACACAATGAGTGCACTTACATGGCTACAGGCAAAATATTGGCTATAAGGGACATTTAAACAATAGCAAAATCAGTAGTCATCTTTAAAAACATATTTGGTCTGTCCTTATGCTGTAAGGAGGTAAAAACCTTTGCAATTTTGACCTTATAGCCCCTGTCTGTAGGGTTGAGAAACACAAGCAGGAATTACAAATAAAAATGAAGATAAATAAGGGTGTTTTCACACCTATAGTTTATTTGCTCTGGTCCGAATTTGTGAACTTGAAGCGTTTTCCCCTTGGTTCATTTCTTTTCACACAGAGAAAAATCCAAGCGAACTAAAATGCATCACTACAAACCAGGTGCTTATTGTTCAGATGTGTATGGGGCGGGAGCAAGAAAGTAAATACAGGAAGAAGGTCCTGTATTCTGAACTAGTGCATATTTCTGTGAGAGAAATGGTTCATTCTCCAGCTAGCTGCTGCTACTACAAACAGTTAGTGTGCTCTGCCACATCCCAGAATGCAAAGCACACCTGGCTACAAGAGCCGTTAAGCTCAAACTTGCGGAGTACACCTGGTAGTTGGGTCAGATCGAGGTCGGATCACGTTCCCACCACAAACAAACTGCTCCAGAGTTAATTTGGAACTGGAATGAGACCACCTCCTCTGAAGGGTTGTTTTGGTCCACACCAAACACAAACACACCAGGGTTCGTTTTAACCGACCCAAACAGGTTAAGTGTGAAAATGCCCTAAAATTAGTTTTGTTGTTGTTTTCCTGCCATGTGTAAGATTTGTTTTGTTTTGTTTCATACAGTTCCCTAACAGAAGAGGAGTTAGCAGAGAGCTAACGTCCATTAACATTTTTACTGGTGATAACGTGCAAAAATAAGTGTGAACAACCATTGAGGTCTGAGTACTGGAAAAGCATTAGGGAGCTGTAGTACGTTTTCTTTCAGTAGTAATATCCACCACTTTGCAAGTATGCAAGAATCATTGCATCAACCTAAACAGTTTCTCGATTTCTAGTTTGTCCAGTTGCAGGCAATTCCACAGTTTCTACAGCCACTGAATCACTGCCCAAAGCATCTTCAAAGATTATGTGAGTGTGTGTGTTTAAGTGTGTACCTGAGTAGTAGGAATTCAGCAGGGATTTGCTCTGCAGTGTCTTGCTTCCCTGCACAGAGAAGGAGCAGGGAGAGGGGGAGGCTGGAACGGAGGAAAGGTGAAAAGAAGGTGAATAAGAGGATGAGGAAACAAGAAGGAAAAGGGGAGAAAATGGGGGAAAAGAGGAGGCGGAGAAGGAAGAGGTGAGATGAAAAGGAGGTGTGGGATAGGATAGGAAGGTAGGGGGGAGAGGAGGAGGTGAAAGGAGAGGGAAAGTGAAAATAACAGGAGGGAGATGAGGAACGATGAGAATGGAGGATGTGAGAAGGGAAAACAGGAGGAAGCAGGAGGTGAGGAGGAGATAGGGGAATAGGAGAGAAAATAAAATGAAGAGGATAGGGTGGAAAAGAAATAAGGACAGCAGAGACAATGTACAATTTGAATCAGGTGGAGGAGAAAACCCGAGGAGAGAGAGAAGAGAAGGGTGATAGGTCTCATCTAAAAGAACAACAATCACTCATCACCGGAGACACAATTAACAATGAAAACTTACACAAAGGAAGACGATACGCCATATTCAACAGCACAAAGAACAATCCAATAACACTAATGGCACCATCAATGCTACCAATATTGAATTTTGAGAGATAAAAGTTTTTCCATCTCAATGAGCGTGCACTTAAATATGACACACTCTCAGTGTTGGTCGATACATACGATGACATGATTTTGTGGCTTGCATGGAGGATGACTGTTGAAATGAAATGGAATGAACAAATGGCGAGGAACAGAACATGAAAAAAAAAGGAGAACAGGATGAAGCGTTTTCCATGTAATACTCAATCATCACACTCCGATTTGGACACAGCCGAGATACCAAGCTATCAACATTATGAATCAAAATGGATCCAAGAAATAATAGCAGGGTTACATGTGTTTGTCCCACTAACTCAGCTAGCCTAGCATCTCTTGACCTTTGTTTATGTGTTCCTGACAAGCGGTGTCCCACTGGAATTTCTAAGAAAGAGTAATTTGTGGAAACAGATGGGTGACAAATGAAAAGAAAACCACAATATACAAACGTAATATTACGTATAAATAATATCTACGAAAGGTGTTCGGCCACCATGAGCCTCCAGAACAGGTCCAGTGCTCACTGGCATCATCACTCCCATCAGGATAGAAATGTTTCATGGAGTAGATCAGTGGACAAATAGACCCAAACAATGGAAACATTTGCATTTGTTGTGTTTCTTCCACTCATTAATTCAGGTGTTTCCTTTAATTTCTCCCAATTTATCTGTCACTCTATAAGTCAGCTAGCCTGGCAGCTAGTGAGCACCTATTACAGACCTAACCAGAAAAACAAATGACAGCATTGGTCATTTATTCAAACAGCTCAAAAAGTGACCTCTTGCAGTCGTGGGAATAAATGACTCAAGAAAACATGACAGCTGCGGTCATTTGTTGAAATGACTCGTTTGTATTCAGTGTCAGTGTGACAGGGGTCAGAGTTGCACTGGGAAAAGGCACTGCTACACTCAAATCCATCACAGGGGCTGGTCGAATAGCTATCACAAAATAGAAAACAGTTAAGAGTAGAGCTGAGCAGATATATTATCGCTTATAAATGCGATTCACCATCAGGTCTTACAGTGACACTCTCTCACATACACACACAGACTGCTAAGGGCTATTAATAAATGATATGTAAGATAGACACAGGTCAGGCACACACACACACACACACACACACAATAAGATAAAACCTTGGGGGATTGCTGAGAGACTGACTGTGACATATTACATGCTAGCTAAGCCTGTTTAATAATCCACATGGATATGACAGCTAGCCTACACACATTTATCTATTGGACCTGCAGCTTGTTGGTGTGTGTGTGTGTGTGTGTGTGGTTGTGCTCACCTAAAATTAGTACATGTGTTCATCGTGTATCAATTTTGTGTATTATGTAAGTACTGATGGTCCAAGCTGGTGGCAATTAGTGGAAAACTCCACCTCCCTTCGTACTCACTGAGCAGATGACACAATGCTGCCTCTTTAATTCACCTCCTCAGCTCTACTTTCCTCCCGTTTCTCCAATGGCACTTTTCTCCACTCTCCCTTCCCTAATGTATTTATGTTTTCATCACTTATTCTAGCTGTTCATTAGGTATATAGTCTTTTCTTTTAGTCTCAGTTGGAAAAGTTGTACCGCCATTTTGCTCTGTTTCATATTGGTAGGGTAGTCCAGAGGGTAGTCTGCTACTTAATGTTTCTTTTGGCCAACCAGATTTCTGTCTGATATCAACTCGAAGCGTAAACACAGCCAACAAGTACCACAGAGGGACTGCAAAACAATTAGAACGATGGGAGGTGGCTTGAGACACATTCTAGCTAGATGTTGAAAAGTTGTAAATGCATTAGGCTCTCCAAGCCTACACTACTCACAAGTGTAACTACATCACTAAGTGGTCCATGGAAGTAGCCACTTACAGCACCTTCTCCTTGTGATAATGGCGGCCAATGTGACGCTGAAATTAGCCATCTTTCTCCCTGTCGCATTAAAGTGATAGGAAGAAAGCGGCTTCAGAGATTGTAATATGTGTGTAGGACAGCAGCATGAATGAGTGCTTGTGGTGGTGAGCAAAACTTTTGACTCGCCAATAGTCCATCCATGTGAGTCATCCATGAACTGCCTGATGTACATTACCACCAGCCTCTGAACTAGAGTAGGACCTAGTACCCAGATTTACAACTGATGTAGGAAAAGCCAGACCATTGTATTACGTTTTGTGATAGTAAAGTAACAAAAGTGTTTTTAATCACATGTTATCTAGATAAAAGACACTTGAAAAGACAAATGTAAATGGGGTCTTATCGTTCCTGAAAATTATAAATTTCCGGTAAACTTTGCTGCTTCTCGTCACCAATAGATCAAAGGTTTTCACTTTAGCTTCATAAAATGGAATACATTTGCTCACCAGTAACCCCAAAAGCTTTAACTCCATTTGCTCTGGAAGAACAATGCACTATTTCCCTGTTTATTACCATAAAATAACCTGCAAGGTTTCCCATCAAATAAAATGTAAAAAATAAATGGCAGTATAAAGGCTGACAGAGACCTCATCCAGTGTTTGTAATTTTACTAATGTCTACAAAATGAATGGGATGATAATTTCCTGGTGTGAAAAGTATCCATGTAGCAGCCCTCTTGCCTAATTCTTATTCATATTCTGTTTGCTCTACTGTTTTCTGGTACAATAGCCCAATTTCCCTACAGCGGATAATTTAAATTTTATCTTCTCTTCTCTCAGTCCCCCCCCTCATCTCTCCCCTTTACTCCCCTCTCTTAATACCTCCAAACACAACATATTTTCTCCTCTTCTGTGATAAAATCCCTCTCGTCTCATGCGTACCAGCACTGTATGCTAATGCGCCGCAAAAAGAAGCTCAACTTTAATACAGTGAGGAGTGTACCTGCATACCAAAAGAAATCTGCTTTGACAGCAATGTCCTGTGAAGATAACTGGCGACTCGGTGAGAATGCAATAACACAAAAAGGTTATTTGCTCTGCGAGGGTCCATCTGTGGAAATATTATTGGGTCCCCTACCTTGAGTCAGCATTTTTCTCTGTCTCATTAGAACTGAGCCTGGAACGGTGACTGTGTGTATATATGTGTGTGTGTGCTTTGATTCTTTTTCTTTTTCAAATGTTCATGTGATAAGACCAGACCGCCCACCCCAAAATTACAGCCATATAGGTCGTCTGTGCAAGCAGCTTATTACGACCCATATTTACGTTCATTGTTAGGCGGCGACCTCTAGTGGCCGCAGTAACTATAACAACTCCCGTCATTAACTTAACTCACATAACTAGCATTAGTAAGTCACGCGACGTAACTTAACTAAACCTAACTTAACCCTAACCTACGTACATAACTTAACTTGCGTAAGTAACATACCTATTGTAACCAAAACCATGATCTTTTCCTAAACCTAAGCAAGTAATGGTGCCTAAACCTAACCAAACTGCCACCATTTCACAACATTAACCACGTGTTTATTTTTTGTGTTTATTATTGTTACCATGACGACAAAGGTCCAGTAGTTTCCAAAGGCCATATATGTCATTTCCGTATGAGGACTGTCATGCTTCGGCTGTCCCTCCTGAGCACCTCTTTCCCTGCCCCCGTGTGCCTTCCCCTGGTGTAATTACCTCTCCCACCTGTGTCTTATTAGCGTCTCTCCCTCTGCATATTTAGTCTCTGGTCTCCCTTGTCTGTTTGCCAGTTCGTCTTGTCCTCTTTGTCAAGCGTGGCAGCCTGTTCTTAAGATTATCTCCAGTGTTTATTTTGTTACTTTCCAAGCATTTTTTCCAAGCCATTTCTGCGTGCCTTCCTGAGTGAAGTGATTTTTTGTTTCTAAAGACTGTGCTGAGTTTTCTGCATCTATTTTGCCTTTTCGCCCTTTTTTGGCAATAAACTCCTGTGTTTTTTGAACCTCCTAGTCTGTGGTCTGCATTTCTGAGTCCGTGCCTCTCGTTCATACTGTGAAAAGGACATGTTGGATAAGACGGTGCCAAGTGAAAGAGAGACCGTTAGAGAGAGACTGGTACATGGCACCAACTTTGATAAACCTGAAAGCTAATTACCAAACAACAAACTAATGAAAAGCATAAAAAAATGACACAGCAAAGAGACAGAATTATAACTGTTATCATAGTCTGTCCATACAATGTTTATGGACTGATACAATAGATCAATATAATAAATCATATGGGTGAAGTCATTTTTTTTTTCATTTGTTTTTTACATTTTTCCAAAGCTGACTAAAAGAGGAGGGAAGTCTGGCACCTTTTGAAAGACCAAACGTATCTAGGTAAAGACCCAGTTTGAATGCCAAAACTATATTTGGCCCCAAGCAAGGTCTAGTCAACTCTGCCTGGAAGCAAAATAAAAACATCTGCTTATTATAAAACAAAATACATTACTTTATCATATATCCAGCTCCCAGACAATAACCTAATTTTTTCTAAATCCTCCAAACACTGAAACCTTTATTCAAAGACTCAGCCAAAGTGTAGTTAGGTCTAACTGGATATCCAATGTTTCAAATACTAAGTTCTTTATGTTGCAAATGCCCATGGCCAAGTCTATTTGAAACTTTTAAATATCACAGCTTTATCATACATCCAAGGCCCAGATAAAAGTGGTCACTTGTAAGTGTTTTTAATGCAAAAACATTATTGTCCGTCAGAACTGCAGCATGGACAGTTAGAGGAAGAGTGCAGGCAATTACAGCCGGCATTAGCTTGCTACTTAGTCCCTCTCCAGCACCCCTGGCTTTCAGTGGCCAAGCACTCCCAAAAGGCCAGCCTGACATTTTCAAGAGAAAAATGCCCTTCTGAGAGGCCCTGTCTAATTACCCTGGACACACGTGCACGCACACACATGATTTTACAAAGAGATGGGAATGTGCACACACATAGCCACGCACATGTGGGCAGGCTGACTTTCATGGTTGCAGCTGGAGATTCACACTGTTGCATATGTGAAATCCCCAGTGCAGTATGCATACATGCACTGGCATGTGTATGAGTCATAACAGAGCAGAACAAGTTTAGGGACAGGGCTGAAAATGATTACAACAGCACTAAGTAAGATGGAGGCTGGTGAAGCGGCACAACACACTGCTGATATTGGTGAAAGAGGAACATATGGAGAGTTTTATTATAAAATTAGATGTCCACTATTTGAATAAATGAATCTGACAAAATGATTAATGGCACAGAGACATATGCGTATATTCGAGTAGAGACAAGGGGAAAAGAAACTTTACTATGTGAAAGTTAACTTATAGCTACATTTATTATACAAGACAATATTTTCTTTAGCTACATTGTTTTTGAATGATCCTACCTCAACAGCACAACAGTCTTTTATTGGCTGTATTCAACCTTGGTTATATATTTAGAGATTAGATTGGAACAGTATATTCCCCAGTATATTCTCCATCATGGTGCCAGCTGTAGGCAATAGATTTAGGATGCACATTCAGGCCAGAACCACAGAGGATTTTGACTTACCGAAGCCGTTGAGGTCCTGGTTGGAGGTGGAAAAGGGGTCGTCTTTGTGCAGGGTGCTGACTTTAGTGGTGCTCTTGTCAGCTGTGGTGACCGGACCCATCTCCCTCTGCTGGGTGGAGCTGCTGGCAGTCTCCTTCTGCTTCTTCGCCAACTTCCTATTGTGGTATGACCGCATACACACAAACAAGCGTATACGTAAAGGCACATACACAAGCACAGACAGGAACACACACACACACACACAAATAGGTATATTAACACATGCAGACACACAGTGTGTAATCCCACATGCAGTGCCCAAACACAGTCACACATTTACAAACAAACATACATCACAGAACCAAAAATACTGTTAGGGAGATGATTTATGGTGAGAACATCAAGCAGAAGAGGATTATGTTTCTTCATAAAATGCAGTGACTTGAACACAGAAGAGACAAAATGGCCACATGAGGATGAATATTTTATGCATTGCAGTATCCAAAAGTTCAAAAAGTCTAACGTGTTCACAGCCTTAGCAGCCATATATCATTGCTATGCTACAGTATGAACAAATGATATTGTAAATATTGGACATTTATGCAAATGGTTAGATACTTTTATATCTACAGCTCATTTACAAGACATGAAACATACTTTTGAGTCTATAAGTAAAAATAAACATGGTCCGAGTTAGCTAACAAGCTACATGAATAACAGTGTAGTGAATCTTTTTATTTTTAGATGTATATGAGACTGCCTCATGCAGATCTGTATACTGAAGTTTTGAAATTCCCCATTCAACAAAACGTCATTCTGTATCTGTGTCTCATGCAGTACCTCATACAGTGGAATCGGATTCAGATATTATATGAAAACACTCTGCTGACACCAGATCAACCACTGTTTTAAAAAGATGTCATTTCCAAGTACCATCAAGTACCAAGCATCAATGTCAGTTGACAGTACTGACTTAGCACATTTACACTACCCTGTCCCAGTTCCAGTAGATTTGGATGGTAAAAGATGCTTAATTTGCAAGATGACTCACATTCTGTAATGAGGAGACTACATAATTGATTCTTGGAAAGGCTTAGAGTTAGAAATTAAGAAAAAAGGTAGATTTTCTTTCTCCAGAGCAATTACATCAAAGACAGGACGGGAGATATGACTCAGCGGGGAGAGGTTGACATTCAGTACTTTGGTAACATGTGGGGCAGTGGCTATATATAATGGTAAAAGTAGTTGTGTAACAGCTGTCCCTTAAGTGTGGTTGTGTCCTTATGATTTTCTTTTTCTTCCATTCACTGTTCACATGTCACCGCTCCCATCTGTTGGCCATTTTGCGTTGGCTATTTGTAGTTCTACCTGAACCTTCAGTTTTAAGTCCACTGAGACACCAGATGGCAGAACTGACAGCAAGCCATTACAATCAGACATTGACTGGTAGATGGACCAGAGCTTGCAGAAGTACCACCATGAAGCAGATTTTTTACTGTCTTCTCCTGCATGCATCTCCCAAAAACTACCTCCAGAAGTCAGAAATGTTCTGTGGACCTGAACATACTGGAAGTGATAATTAGTGTGCCTCGTTTTAAATGTGAGTGTGATTCTGTTGTCCACTGCATACAGAAAGCACTGCTGCTTTCAACAGAATGAAATGATGTCTAAGGCTACAGTGCAACTTCATGTCCCGTTCTGCAGTCTGCTTCATCTCTATATGAGGAGACCAGGTAGGACATTACCTAGACTAGACAGCTGGATTCAAAGTCTACATTTCCAGACTGGGTATGTCATAACAGGCCCACAGGGTTTGTCACATTTTAAAGGCTCCTTCAGAGGCAGTTAGAAAATGCAGCCTTCTTTTGCCTGAATTAGAAAGACAAAACAGGTCTATACTTTGCAGCCTTCAGTATTCCACAACCCATTGTGTGTAGATCTCTTCTTTAATGGAGCACTCAGGCAATCCTCGTCAACTTAGGATATATATATATATATATATATATATATATATATATATATATAATATATATAATGGTGAATTACTCAACATATATATATATATATATATATATATATATATATGTTGAGTAATTCACCATTGGTTTTAGTCTTTCTAAGGCTGGACCATTTCATTTGGGGAGGAGGAGCAGGTTCAGGCCAATCTGCATGATGTCTAAAAAATCGGATGCCACCAGGTTTTACCAGCACACTGAGCATTCAGTCCAAATCTATATGTTTCCTGTTCTGTACATGGAGAACAACAAACTTTCTGTTGTTCCAGAAATCACATAGTATTTTCTAAAATTAGACCAAACCATTTTAAGAGCATTTTAAAAAGGTAGCTACACCTGATGAAATAAAATACAAGCCAACAAGTGCTTCTTACACCGGCTGTAATTTACAGCTGTCATCGAAGAACACTGAATAAAATCCGAATCTCATTTAAAGACGTCTGAGGAGATAATGGATACCCAAAAATGTCCATGCAGACTGCTTACCCTGGGTAAGGAACACCTGCTTTGTACTTTATCATTATTATATTGTCAGATTTAAGTAGGGCTTCCTCTATTGTGTTTTTAATCATTAAAAGCATCCATTAAAAGCTACTTTAATATGAAAAGTAAAGGATGACGAGTATGACATTAGCTTTGCTGAAAGCGGTTAAGAATGTTCCAAAAGTTAATTAAAAACACTTTCAATTTAAAAACTTTGCCTATGAAAATAATTATTATATTTTTTTGCCAGTGGAGAGGCTTGTAAATAACTAACAACAGAAATCAAAGCAGAAGCTCTGTGGCCTCTTGGTTTGAGAGCAAGTTGCTCATGTTCACAAATATTGACTGAGACCTCGCAGATCAAGGGAATTACATGACTTCTCTTTTTTATCAAGCATTTTCCTTTCACATGTGACCTATATTCTCCCACTAAGGATAACAGAAATATATAGTGATCCACTTGTAAACCAGCAGACTGCAAAGTATGATGTAACCTTGAAGAATATTATGCCCTCAAAGCTTTGGGTTGATCTGAGGGTTGCAGTGAAATCCAAGGAGAGCCAATACGCACAGTGGGATTCCTTCACTTTCAAAATAGCTCTAAATGGTTTCTTTATAATTATAATGGTTATATAATGTCTAACTGCAACTCACTGTGGTTAATATCATGCCTGTGTGCAGTAACACCTGCTTTATTTTGCTAATGAGGCAGCAGGTCTGTCATCTGTCTTGTTTTCTCCAGTCAGTAGTTTTATGTTTTAGAGGTTTTGTTTATTTGGCTACTGTCTCTGAACCATACATTGCCCCTCAGTGACGTTATAGATCAACTCTAAACTACTGATAATAAGGAATAAACATTTCAAAGGGTGTTTTCGTTCTAGTCATGGTCGGGGCTGAAGATAAGCTTTGATTTCACTATTTTTGTTTTAAGTTCTGTTTATTTTTCAGTTAGCACTCACACTCTACTCACATATCAGGACATGATTTGCCTTTTCAAAAGTGTGTAGCAACAAAAACACTACATCTGAGAATCCTGCACTGCCCACAAGCTGTCAGAACAATGCGACCAATTAACCATGTTTCACAGTGTGTACAAGCAGTGTTTGTTCACATCAGTGCCTGCTGTGCTTTACAAATGAACAGATACTGTCACTAATATGTGTATCAGTAAAGCATCATTTTAAAAATGTATCTCCAGTTGAGTCATAAAAAATCATCTCACACTTCTTTATCTGAAGTCAACAGAAAAACCTCCTCCAGAATCCGCCAACACATTCTTCAACTTCAAAGTGTCTGACATCTAGTCACGAATGGTATACAGTGGGCTGCGTGTGTGTGTGTGTGTGTGTGTGTGTGTGTGTGTGTGTGTGTGTGTATGTATGTGTGTACTTGTTTCTGTGAGCAAACACTTGATATCCTTGAAGGCTGAGTAAGTGCTGGACGTTCAGTCTTTTCGCCCATGAGTGCTTGTACACGTGTCTGTTTATTTGGCTGTTGGTGCATACTGGCCAGTGAGTGGGTGTGTTTCTCAGTGGCCTATCACGAAGCCGCCTATTACGCCTGTTTGTGTGTCGCTGAAAAACTCCAAAAGGCAAATCATAAGAGTACAAATACTACTTTCCTTTAGTGCATTAATCATATCTTCCCTACAATGACTTGTCAAGTTTCTCTCAACATGTCTAAAAACTTTCATGAACTACTTAAGGATTGAGTTACAGTCAATGGCTACATTTACATGCACAAATATTAAGTTTGCCCTTATTCTGAAAAAGATAATACTCTTACAAAGCTGTTTACAAGGCTAATGAAGATTAATATTCCACTAATATTCCACATTTACATGCAGCTGTGCATACTCCAGCTGTGTTTGACAGGTGTCGATGTCCTAACTTGTCATTTGTCACGTCAAAATATGGAAATGTGGAAAGGCTGGAGCCGCTTGAGCCATTTTGCTTCTTTGTGTCAAAATAGGAATTTTTCGACTTGTTTGACCGTGCAAACTCAGCCTCCCTCTTTCATTCATTCAACCACCTTCTTGAAAGGTTGGCATTATATTTGCGCATATCCAAAAACCTGTTGATATCCAAGTCTTTCATAATGTTTAAAAGTAGGTGTGCTTCTCCTTCCCACCAGAAATGTGGGCTTTTCTTTTGTGCATGCGTCTCTACCCCAGCCTTGCAAGCCGTTGGCTAGTGGGTTTGTTTCGCACAAAGCTGACCGTAAACAGGCAAGAGGCCACATGTCGCAAACTGAGACGCATATTCTGAATGAACTGTATACATGTCCAAAGAATGCTCCTAAACCTGAATAATATCGGCATATCCCACATCTGTCATATTGTCATATTGGGAATAATAGTGGAAAATTAGTGTGCATGTAAACATAGTCAGTGATAGAGAAAATGAAAATAAATGTACTCAAATGAAGAAGTTCCAGAACATTTCTTAAAGTGACATCTACGGCAGTAAGGCAGCTGGTGGAACATAAGTTAAAAAATAAAAAATTACTGGTGAATATTGTTCAACTTCCTGTTTACATGACTCATGGTCTAATCTGTATTTTAGAACTCAACACACACACACAAAAGCTTGTGATTTTCACTTGTACTGATTTAACCCATTAATACAACAAAGAAGCTTATCTGTTTAAACAGTTCTTCAACCAGATTTTATGCCACAACACACCCAAAAGTTCTGTTTTCTGCTATCACAGGACACAGATCTCTCAGTTTTCAGTAAACAAGAGCATCTTGCAGTGTTGACACTTCAGAGAATGTTTTCAGTAATAACTATTGATAAAGTCCCTGACATTTTTTTAAAAGTAAAAATAAAGAGGCCTAAACATGCAATAGAGAGTTGTAACTGTTTGCTCTATAAGGTGAATCTCAGCTCAGATGTAAAAACAAAGAACAGCCTTGGTTGGTGACTTGAACTCCTGTTTCCTGAATCAAAGTTAAACATGAATCCTCCTCCCCAACCTGCAAATCCTTAGTTTTTGTTTCACTGCATAAAAAGGAACACTACTGCCTGCAATGACACTAAACATTGGTGTTGGATGTAATTAATGGCTGCAAAATATATGAACAGAATTCCTATGGAGGCCGTTCATGCATGTGTTAATGTGGTGTGTGTATGTTCTTGTGTGTGTCTGTGTGTGCACGTTGAGCTTGTCTGTGTGCCTTTACACATTAGTGTAATATGAGTGCACGTAATAATCTGCATGTGCACATTTTTATCTACGATCTTTGTGTGTCAGTGTTTGTGAATTTTCTTGTGCATGTGTGTGTGTGTGTGTGTGTGTGTGTGTGTGTGTGTGTGTGTGTGTGTGCACCATTGCATTTGTAGAGCCCTCTACGGGTCAGAAAGCAATAAACGGGAGGTCAGATTTGGAAGCAACATCTCTTTACATCCCCATCATTCCACTGGCTCACAGAATACTGGCAATATGTGTGTGTGTGTGTGTGTGTGTGTGTGTGTGTGTGAGACTGAAAGAGATATGCAGAGATATGAAATTAAATCACTATCATTGCATATTAGTGTGTGTGTATGCGTGAGAGTGTCTGGGTGATGAGCTCTACTTGCCCTTGAGTACTTAAGCAAATCAGCCAAGGGACAAGAGAAATGAAAAATCACAGAGATATTATGAAGCCAAAGAAATAGCAGTGGGTGAAACAAGAACAAGAGAAAGAAGGAAAACAAATGAAACAGTTCAAGAATAAACGAGGCGAACAAGAGGGAGCGCAAGATGAAGGCATTAGAGAGAGACAGAAAAGTGCAAGATGGACTGGCCTGGCAAAAGTTTCTCCCATAATCATTTCCTTCCATCAACCCCAGATTCAACCTCCTTCTACTCCACACCAATTTACAGGCGACGGAGCCTCAAAACCTCCTGTGTGATTGGAGCTCAGAGTGGCCTATTCCTGGCTATCTGACTGCACTTTGACAGAAAGTGGGCAGGAGAAGAGGAGGGGGAGGAGGAGGTGAGCAAAGAAAGGAAAGCCAAATGGAAGAGACGGAGAGATGGAGGGAGAACGAAGAACAAGAAGAGCAAAGATAAAAAGGTGAGGAGAGAGAATGGAGGGGGGAGAAGGGTGGAAATAGGGAAGGAGGAGGCGACAAATGAAGAGACAATGCGGAGAAGCAGGTATAAGGTAAAAGAAGAAGCAACAGACAGAAACGTGTAACTTGCACGAAGAGAAAGGACTCCTCATTCTCCTCCCCCCTCCTCTCTACACCTCTACCTATCACACATTCATCCCGTTAATGCACTCGTTTAAATGACAAATTCCGTGCATATTGTAAGTGGCAATGAGCACGACATAATCCTTCTTTAATGAATGTCACGGCGGCAGTTCATTAAGCACTAAGGTTACCCCGCCGGGTGTCGACCGCGGCGAGAATCATGGACCACTTTGTGCTCCTGGAGACATTAATTGCAGGCCGTTTGATGTGTCGATACTGAGCGACGTGTGGTGGATACGTTGTTTTTTTAAGGGCGGGGGGGCTGAGAGCTTCCCCTGATAGGTTTGATAGGAGACGCACTGAGAGACACAAGATGAGACGAATGGAGTGAGGCGAAGTGGTGGCACTTTTGGTGAACTCTTGAGCAAAAAAAAAAAAACCCTGCTTTTTAATCGTTGCTCATTTGATATATTAGGTGTCATGAGCACTTGAAAGGTTCATTTCCCAAATGCTGGATATCCATTTAGTGCAATTCATTACTGATGTTCATCATTCAGTATTTCTAAAATGTAGAAGATGCAGTTTTGTGAATCTTTGTGCTCTCATTCAAGTCTCCCATTAAGTTACCTCTTTGTAAATACAAACCAACATTGATTTTAAATGTGTGCTATTGAAAAAATAAAGGTGTGTGTCACTATTGTTTAATTTGACAGTTGACATTTAACCATTTAAATTTTAGCCTTTTTTAATCAGTTTTTCATTTCTTTTAGTTTTTGGCATAATCATTACATGAGTTAGTGGGCATGCCATATGTTGTTCAAACAACAAATAAACAAATAAAGTTAATAAAGTCTCTAAAGAGCCCAAGGGTGCTGTGTTATATTGCTATAGTTGTGTCTTACACTAAGTAGTAATCGCTATTTAAAAAAGGAAACAAAAAAAATCTATTTATTTAAGTAATTTATTTGACATGGTTATTATTTAGTATTTCTCAAAGCCCAGGGATGCAAATATATTATCCAAATATATTTTAGCTACAAATTGTAGCTGTATATAGCTACAAATATGTACTTCTGAAATAATCGACCATGCAACAACCATTTATAGGTTACCAGGATTGTTCTTTTCCTAGAAAGTGATGCATGCAGAGGGAATTGCATTTATTTTAGTAAAAGTCTGGCGAGACAACAGGGGCAACCTTAAGGCGTCCAATCAAACAAGGGAAACGACATTTGTTTCACTTGTCAAGGGATTGACACAACCCCCGTATTATGGCTAGAATGGCCTCTGCCAGTCGGTTGGCAGCTAGATAGCTCAAATATCCTGGAGCCATCCCCAGCTGGCGCTGCAGTCAGACAGGCAGTCAGTCACTTCAGGATGACAGCGGTAGCTCCAGAGGAGGCTGCAGGCGAAGCCCAAACAAACTTTCATCTGCGTATCACAGGATTTAGAGGAGGACCCAGCAAGGGAGGGAGAGATTGAGGGATACAGAGAGGTGAAGAGAGAGAGAGAGATAGGTTGGAGAGAGAGAGTACAAATACACACACACAGACACACACACACTGCAGGACTACAGGAGACTGCACAACTTTAAATCCCTCTCTCATCTAACAGTAAACATCCTTGGGCTATAGCTGTGTGTGTATGTATATATGTGAGTGTGTGTGTGTGTGTGTGTCTGCACACGTGTATGTGTGCTTTGTTTTTTTTATCAGATCTTTTAAAAAAAACAGAGCTCATTTATTTTCGGGTCCTTCCCTTAATTTTTAGTTATTAATTTAATATATTATGTGATATTTATTTGTGTACCTGACATTGTTTGTGTTTTTTTATTTATTTAATACTGCTTTTATGCACTTACTAATTTTGTTGTTTTCTGTTTTGAGCTGCAATGAGCCCAAGCAATGCTGGACTTTTGAGGCTGATTCCGATATATAATAATAATAATTATTATTATAATTATTATAATTATTATTATTATTATTATTATTATTATAACAATATAATAATACTATTAATTTTTAAATATAAACACGTTTTTTATAAAGGTCTCTTGAATCTACATAGAAACAGTGGAAAAATCTGCATCCCAATAATATCAGCCAGCTATGCCAATATATTGGTCAGGCTCTGTAAAGGACTTCATATTCAAAAGTTACATATGCAGTAAATAAAGTGTGTCTGAATATGGTCATTCCTTGTGTTTATGTATACTGTGCAGTGTGTGTGTGAGAGACTTTACTTGAGGTATATGTGTGTGTGTGTGTGTGTGTGTGTGTGTGTGTATACACGATTTGAACTATATCTTTTTTTATGGGTATGTGTTAGTGTGGATGTGTCCATTGGAAGGAGAGTCAATATGGCAGTGTGTAATCATTTTTCTGCCGAAAAAAATTTTACACTGCAGTGAGTGTGGAAAAGCACAGTGAAGGGTGCTGTCATTCTAATTGTGTCAGTTTCTCAGTGTAGAGAACTCATTTCTGGTTGGGTCAAACAGCCTCAGGGTGGCTGTTTTAAGAAGAAGCGTTGGCATATGATGAGTGTTTTCCGCTCAGTTAGGACTCCTCTGCAGATTTGGAGGAAATTGTCAGATGCTTTGAAGACAGATGGAGAAGCAGGGATTTTCAGAAATTCTCTGCAGGGATTTGTAGGTGTAGCTCAGGGCAACAGAGTGCATGTGTTTGTGCAGGTATGCTGGGGTACGCGTGTGTGTGTATTTGGGAGTGCGCGTGCCTGGACGTGCTTGTGCATGTATGAACAGACATCTATAATAGCACCTCATTAGAACTGGTTAATATGCAGGAAATGGCCACTTGGTGGAGAAGATAACAGTGAATTACATTGACCTTTTAGGGTGAGACACTTTAAGAGATGGACCGTGCAAACAATGCAAATGAAGTCCGACTGAAATTTCCCCTTCACCACTAAACTAATACTGCAGTGAAATCACAAGTCCCTGTCCTGAGAACTTCTAGCCAGCCAATATACTCTGTGCACTCGCCAATGAGGAGGAGTGTTTTGCTACAGGGTGCATGTCTGATAATGTACAGTGTCACTGTCACATCCCAAGTTTTAAAAACCTGCACAGGAAGTTTAAGGAACACTGTCCTTTTCTAAAAACTGCTGTAAAGTTGCTACCCTAAAGGTAACCACTAACTCCTTCAATAGAAATGCTCCGTCACTTACGGCAGGTGTGTCTAACTTTGTGAATGTAAAGTAGAATGGTTGTGAAAGTTGCAATGACTGAGATTGTGACTTTGCACATATAAAAGACATTTTGTTGGGTTTTTCTTTTAAATATTTTTTGGGGGCATTTTCACCTTTATTGGACAGTTTGACAGGAAACATGGGAAGGGGGGGTGTATCATGCAGCAAAGGAACCGAACCAGCGACGCTGCGGTTATGGGGCATCCACTGTAACCACTCGGCTACCAAGGTGTTCCACAAGAGACCTTTTATTACCACAATGCTAACCAGTTGCTCCCTGCGTGGTTGCCAAACTTCAATAGCAAAGCTATTAAAATTAAGTCACTATGGAGAATCTGCATATCATTTTTCTCATATCTCTAATTGAATCTGGAAGTAATTAGATGTGAGCCCCATATTTAGTGGATAACTTGAACTTGAAAATGTTTTGTTTTCACAGAATAAAGCTGAGGTTTTGTCTAACTTTTCAGGGTAACGTTGGCTGTATGGACTTTACTGTAGACTATAAAACTGATCTGAGTAGCATTACAATTACAGGAACTATCTTTGGCCAAATGATGACCATGACAGATCAGTTTATCTAATAAATAGGTTTTTATAAGCTGCACAGTGATGGCTATGTTGTACCACCTGCCTACTTACTGTGCCTGCAGGTAATTCTGTAAACCTTTTATCATGCAGTGTAAATGTCCAGTTGGCTGGTAAAATCAAGGAACAGGTGAAATGTTGATTCTACTCTGGCCAGAGGAAGACTTTTTTTCAGCATGTTGTCAGTATGTCTTTAGGGTTTTGAATATTGTGAGAGAAACAGTGTACGTCCTCAGATTCATTATGAGGTTAAATATGATACAAGTCAAACAGGATGCAAGAAAACAAGACACATTTTGTACAGGAATCAAAAGCTAGTCATAAGGAACAAATAATGGGCTGAGAAAGGAGTTATTCCTGATGTGAAATCTCTACTTACAGGTAATAAGAGTAGGAATAAGCATGTCTTCTGAAGCATGGTGAGGTGAGGCCGATGATGACAACAGAGCAAAACCCAGAAGAAGGACAAACACATTGGATTAGTTCACGGTTTGAATGAAAAACTATTTTTGACTCGTTGACATTTTAAACTGATAGGCTACATGTTTTTCCTGTCCATCTAACTGCTATGTCTGCTTGTCTGTTTGTGTGTCCTCATATGAAAACTTTCATATTTTGCTGTCTATCAACTTTGTCTCCTAAAGCCTTTACAGACGCTGAGTGGCTGCCTGTCAGTCTGACAGTTTGACAGCATGTCTATCTAGTTGTCCTGCCATGTGCTGAATTTTTCTCTACTGCCTGTCGGGTCAATATGTTTGTCTATATTTAGTTGACTTTATCTTTACAAGAAGAGAGGCCATTTGGAGGCTCACCAGACCATCTTTGGAATATTTTACAGTCCATACTTAGCTGAAAAACCCCTCTGTGAATCAGCTGTGGCGTGGTCAGTAGTCAGTCAAATGAATTAGAGGTAATAAGAAGCTCTATGGCTTGTGAAATGATCATTTCACTCACCCAAGAGATTGGCCTGTTCATTAACTTTTGAGAGATGAAAACACAGACATCATACAGTATTCATCCATCATTCACCCTTGTGCTCCATGCTAATTCTTTTTCACACACTATCTTGAGTAATGGTGGGTAATAGAAGTATGATTGGCATTATTTAAAATGAGGAAAATAACATCACAACAATAAAACACTATTAGTGGTTTTAATCTGCAAATTCATAATCTGCAAAAATGTAACTTAGCTGAGGTAGCAAGGTTTGTTTTTGGACCTACTTCCAATAAAAACCATGCATTCATCCACTCAGCAGTGTTTGTATTTTTAGCTGTATAGCACATTTCCATCACTAACCACCTTCAGTTTTTAATCTAATCCACCGTAGTTCAAAAAGAGTTATGTTATTTCTTCTAGCATCATAGTAGACAAAAGTACATTCTAAAATTGAGAATTTATGGCAGATGTGGTGTCTTTAGCACTAAAACGTAAATAAAATATATTTTAAGATTCAGATTAAAACCCATGTAGCTTTAGAGCTGCTACAAGGTATTATTGCCTGACTTTGGAGACAGCGTTACTGTTACTGCTTACTTTTACTCAACATAGTGTGTGCTAATATGTTAGCATGGAGCACCGGAACCATTGATCTACCAGGGACACATGGATATTTCACTGTCTGTATTCTCACCACCTCACAGATGACCAACAGGCCAATCACCCTAAATGTTTTATATTAGTTTAACCTGCAAGGTTTCTGGTAATAAACAAACGTTTGAGTTTGCAGGGTCTGTAGGGAAAATAGATAATGCAAGAATAAATGAAAATACAACAAAAAGGTGCACATCTGATGCCTCCATCACCAACAGGCTGGTTGATAGATAGATATGGGAGCAGGAATGACAGAAAAGAGCAAAAGATAGAAGATGGAAGTTTGGTAGAGGAACAAATGGAAGCAGAGATGATTCTTTAGTTAGATGAAGAGTGTGTGTTGTTGCTGTTAGGATTACAAGGCCACGATAGTTTTACACTGGATGCAGTTTAAAGGGCTCATTCATACATAAAATGCAAAGTGGGTGAACAAATAAATAATACAATTAAATAGAAGCTAAATCAAAAAGAAAAAAGACATAAAAACTAAGCCAAGAATCTTTAGCTTAGGTGTTTACCCAAAAATGTTTGTCCTTCCCTTCATGCTTGTGGGTATGTGTGTGTGTGTGTGTGTGTGTGTGTGTGTGTGTGTGTGTGATACTGGACTCCCTGCGTTACCTCTGTAATGGCTTGTTGGCAGCTTTTCCAGCTGGCATGCACCCTTCATGCAGTGAGAGGCCAGAGATTGGGATCTCATAATATCTAAGGCACACATGTATACACACACAGACCCTCACACTGCACTGGATTGACTTTCAATACGAGGGGAAAGTCAAGGCTGGGCTGAAAAGGATCAATATTTCCATTCCTATTGAAAGCAGGGCAGACCTCACCAGACTACTACTACAGACTGCATCAATCTATCTATCTATCTATCTATCTATCTATACTGTAAAAAATATTTGTAGAAATTACGGCATAAATAGCAACAGTAAAAGACCATAAAATCCCAAATAGTATATCATTTTTACTGCCATAGTATGTAGAAAACACAAATTTTTACTGTGAAAATATAAACTTTTGTGGGGGGGTTTTTCATAGTAATTTACCATAAACAAACAAATAGTTCTCAACTTTGAAATTTACGGTTGCCAAAAAAGCATACCGTAATATATATATATACACAATAAAGTTCTGGCAATTACAGCTGCCAGTATTTTACCGTAAATTACACAGATTGTTTTTACAGTGTATCTCTCTATCGCTCTATCAATAGAAAGATAAAAAATGGTGAAAACCAAGAGGAGTGTAAGAAAAAAATCTAAAGGAGAAATAAAGCTGACACTAGCATATTCCCCCACACACACACTCATTTCAATAGCCTTAACACATACACACCTATCATACACATCTCCTCACTACACACGACTTAACACACCTGTGCACACACCCACCGCACCCACCATTCACACCACACACACACACACACACACACACACACACAGTCACACCCATAACCCTCTTTCAGGGCTCTGCTGACATTGTCCTTATGATATTAATAAAGTGCAGAGCGCTAAGAGCCCGGCTGTAAAAGCCACAGCCGTTAAAACTGGTCATAAATATTAATATGGCGTAGAAAAAACACTCCACCAGGTTGTTCACGACACTGTGTGTGTGTGTGTGTGTGTGTGTGAGAGAGAGAGAGAGAGAGAGAGAGAGAGGAAGAAGGTACATGTGAGTGAGGTGGTGATGTATTTGTCACAGAATAATGATGATAATGTGTTTGTATTTAACGTGTGTGTTTGTGTATGTCTATGTGTGGGCATTCTGAGACAATTGCAAGTGGGTTCTGCTAAAAGTAAAACGTGATCAATTGATTGACTGTTAGCCAATGAAGGCTGTGGGCATTTTTAGCACTTTTACGAAGAAGAGATTTCATACTGTAGCAGCTCTGTAATAGCATAACAAGGTGATGCAGATCAGAAAATTGGTTGCTATCTGTTACAGGAAGCTAACAAGAAGATATTAGAGTCTAGTAATGTAGCTGGTTTTCACATGATGACATAACGTAATCATATGTTATGTTTTTGTATTCTCATAATCATTTAATATCAACTTTTATATCTTGTATATATCCTTCATAAGTTGTGTAACTGGTGTATTGCCTGAAATGGTAAATGTATAGAGAGGAGGACCAGGAGGGACCTGGGGTTTGCTGGAGAAAGGCCAGAAGAAGAACATCTGGTGTTTGTAGCCATATCGCATGGACTTGTGTATGGACACAATAAATAAAGGATGGGTTTCCTTTGTTCTGGGCAGACTCTTGGGTTGTTTACTCTGTGTCTGACCAACGTGTATTAAACCAGCTTGGACAAAGAATTGACTTGTGGCCTGATTGATTTCATCTTCATCTCATCCAGGAGAAAATAATTACATCCATAACCTAGTAAATGAAGAGTGGCATGAAAGTGTGCATGACTTCAATGTTCATATCTGGACTCTCAGTTTCTGTGCACGTTCCAGTTAGGGGCACTTAGCATAAAGACAGGCTGAGAAATAAAAGTTGCTTCATGACATTTTTGCAGTCAACGTGTTGGGAGATATTTCATCAGAACCAAGTTCAAACAAATTCAATTCTGACAGGGATGCACAGAGTTGAACTGTTTGACAATATCAACCTAACCATCTGCTGTACTGTACATATGATGCTTGTTGCAGATGCAGATGTCTAAAATGAGCACCTCTCCTGGTTTATTATTAAACAGTACACTGCTCCTGAGTGTTTGCAATTAATGAAGGAGACGAGTACAAATTACATCAGCTCAAATGGCATAAACCTACTAACCAATATTTGCTCTTCAATTTTTCATGTAGCAGGTAGATCCTGGAGATCTTCCAATCTAAGATACAGACTGTCACAATGTTGCCTCAAGTGAACACAAGATTTTGTAAAATATCACACGGGGAATATGCGCGCTAAAAAACCCTTTCAGTCATCTTAAAAACTTATTTGAACGTCCTCAAAAACAACACATTTTCAGTGTCGACCTCATGCTGCACTCATGGGTGTAACTAAAAAGTCCAATCAATAAACTCAACACAATATCATTTTAACAATGTTTTATCTAATCAAACTGCCTGTCTGACTGATACCCAATTGGTCTCAACTTAATTGATCCCTTAGGGGTAGAAACACAAGTCAAGCTGGGCAGAGCCAACGGCTCCCATTCATTTTACATGAGAAGCCGTGAATCCATTGCGAGGAGCACGATGGGGTAGCCAGCTGTGAGAGCTGGGAAGGTAGTGCGCAGAGTAAAGTTCAAATACTTGAACTGTGACCTGGAAAAGGTGGAAAGTCCACCTTTTCAGCTCCTGCACTGATCTGTATCATTGTGAGCCAAAATAGTAACAACAGTAGACTCAAAAGAAAAGTGCATTTGGTGGATCTGTCCCTAGGTGGGGGAGTTCACGACAGCTTTGCTCCTTTCTGTGTGTCCCTATACTCAAAGTCTCAAAATGTCCTGCTCCAACATTTTGTTTCAATAGGAACCAGGATCATTTTAACCCTTTAGAACCGAGCGTAGTATCAATGCGGTTAGTTATGTTCTACAAAACATTAAATAAATTTGGAACTGTTTATGATAGAGACAAGCTTTTGTGTCTGAACTGTGAGATTCTCAGCTTTCCGAGGCAATTTGACTGGTGTATTTACGACAATCACGGATGATTTAAAGTGCATGCGATCACGTGATACGCAAACAGAAGCCTCCTGGCTCACTTGAGATGGCACATTTACGAACACCTAAATACAGCTTTACACATTGAAAAAAGTTTTTTTCACTGGGCATTTTTTTTGTAATTAATTTTTTTATGTCAAATGTGGTACGCTCACACAAAGGTAATGCGTGATGGTGACTTTACACTGCACCAGAAAGAAAGGGTAGATTCCCGTGAATCATATGAGGTACAACACTTAATACTGACTGAAAGAATAAGCTCAGAATTGGCAAAAATATAAACTATGTCAGGTGTTTCTTTCCATATGTAGGTTTAAGAGGGAAGCAATTAAGCATTTTGTGGGGCCTTTAAAAGCTGGAAACACACAGCAAGTTGGACACCATTCATATTTGAACACATTAAACAATGAAAATTATTAGATTAAAACATTTTCCTGATATATTGATCCAATATACAATATTGGACATTTAACAACAGTCTCAATACAGTAAATCGTATATCACTTAATTAAGATAAAATGCACCGCTACTGTCCATAATGTGCAGCTATCTGACACCTTGCATGTCAGTTAATGCAGTCTAACTGGCTGAAAGTCAGACGTGACTCATGTAGTCACAGCGACCATTATACATCCTTAATTATTAAGTAATTTTGTTGTTTGTCATGGGTTTATGCCACATGCAAACGGGTTCATAAGGGGAAAAAAAGATCCGAACCACCATATTTGTATAATGGCTGCAGTGTTTTTCTACCTCTGTATGGATGGTGTACACACACACACACTCTTCTACTCTGATATGATGGCTGGGGCTTAGCTTTGGGACTTTGTATGAATGGTTTGTGCTGCGAACACGCACAACCATTTTCAGTGATATGATGGCTATAGTTTATCATGGGCTTATATGAATACTATCAGCTGAAAATACACACACACACACACACACACACACACACAACAACAACAACAACAAACACTTACACATGGATGTGATGTACAACACACATATTTCAACAATGATATGATGGCTACAGTTTATCATACCAATATATATGAATAGTGTGTCATGAAGAAATACTTTTCCTTTCCCTAAAGGCTGAGTTGGATGAAAAATATCTCACCTACTGCATGAACACAAACTTTCTCTCTCATACACACATGCATGCCGGCCTACAATCTGTCATCTACACACTGACAAACACCCACAGGCTGGCATGTAGATACAGTCACGTATGTACACAAACACACAAACGTGAACATTTTCTGTGTTAGGAGGATTTCTTATCTAAGTCTTATTAAATCTTTATAGTCAGGTTAATAACTCTGTAGTGCAGGTGATTTTCTGAATAGCGACTGACCTGATATATAGAGATTTTATCAAGCTGGGTTTAGTTTTATAGTTCAGTCAGACAACTCATGTTTGAAATGTTTATTATAGCAGCAGAACATAGAGTTTGGCGTCTAGGCTCCGACCTCATTTTGGGGAGTGATGAGCAAAGATCTTAAACCCCCCAGCCGGAGCCTGCAGGTGGATGATGGGGTGGTGGTGGTGGGGCTGCAAGAACAAGTGGCAATACTGATGCAGGGCAGCAGCGGCATTGACAGGCAAAAAGAGAGATGGGAAATTTTGCAGTTTAAATAGACCGCCAAATTGGGAGGGTGTGTTTGGTAGATGGTTGTGGAGAGTGAGTGACACGTGTGTATTGCAGTGCAGCTCGACTAGCTCAACTAGCTTGCAGGCGTCGCTCCACTTTTGACAACCAAAAGACAACAGGAGACAGGAACATTGACAAATATGAGCATGTTTATCTTTTGCATGTTCATTTTTTTACTGTGTAAATATTCTTTATGTATGAACACTCTGTTCAAGCAGCTTATATTTGTCAAATTTTTTTCACTTATTTGGATAAACAACTTTTTTCCCCAGTGCATTCAGGATGCGTGAAATTGTTGCTTAAATCTGTATCTCGAGATTAAGAATATGTTACTAGCAGTATGTTTTATTTTTAACATGAATATATAGCATGATATTGTAAATGTATGCAAAAATCAGATTTAGTGTAAAATAATGCGATAATGTTCCACAGTTAGCTTTTAAGTACAGTTTGCTTTGAATTGCTCATTTGGACAACTGAATTCTGTAAAAAGATAACACAATATGATTACGTCATTATGATACAAATCCATCAAAAATCAATATATTGGATTGTTGTACAGCCCTAGGCTGCATTTAAAGGGATTTTTGTATCATCCTATTGCTTTGTACTTTGGGGCAAGCAACACCACAGCTCAGACTGATCAGACAGGCTGTAAACAAATCCATAGTTTATTGTATCTAAACCATTTATTTCAGCAGGAAAATGTTATTACCAAAGATTTTAAAGAGCTACTCCCTCATTACACAAGCAGATTTACAAAGCAGTAAAATGGTAAAGGTCTTTTTTTCCTTCATTTTTACCTCCAAATAATTTGGCTTTAGCTGAACTGTGGATTTGTTTACAACCTGTCTGACAGCTTGCGTTGCATTATACAGCTGTGTCTAGCAGTGCATCCCCGGGTCTCAGCAATTAAACTGGAGAGTGAAATGTTATCATAACCAACAGGAATGAAGAGGGACCATGCAAATTTGACCCAGGTTGTAAAGAACAGATTGTTTTTTGAAGCGTTCTTCTTCCATGTACCAGTTTACATGTGTGATCATACAGTACATGAGAGTTTGTACATCTATGTGTGTGTGTGTGTGTGTAGGTGTAAATGGCTGGCCATCACCCATTATAACAGTGCTGTAAGTGGACCATTAAGCATTTATCTCAGCAAGCAGCAGAGTCCATTATTCAACCGTGTGTCACATCTGCAGAATGGGGGTCAAGTCCAGCTGTGTGTGTATGTTTACGTGTGTGTGTGTGTGTGTGTGTGTGTGTGTGTGTCTGTGTTAACACTGTCAAATTATCTGTGAATAAGTACAAGTTTAGCATCTGTCAGCATGGAAGCACTCAGGACTCTCTAATATGTGTGTGTATGTGTCTATGTACGGTATATCCCCCAATTTGGAGACTGAAAGTCCACTCCAAACACACACCCTCTCTCTCTCTCTCTCTCTCTCTCACTCACACACACACACACACACAGACATGAACATACTTCAGACCACTTGGCCTTGTAAGAGCCTGCCATGTGCAGTGGAGTCCATTCCCTGGGCTGACATCAGCTACTAATCGCCTCAATTCTCTTGTTATAGACTAAGCCCCTGAGGGTGCTGTATATTGTCTGGAAAGTGGATGTGTCCTTGCTGTCTCAGTGTGGAGGTTCATCATTTATTTCTTGACTTTTTAGACGGGGTCGAGTGGATGGGGGGTAATTTTAGATCTTACAAGGATTTCAGGTCGAGACACTCCCGTAATTTCCTAGTGAATCAACTGTCACAGCGGTGCCTTTTCAAACTTCTTTCTCCTCAAGGAGGAACGTCGCTCACAAATTGTGGCTCCTCTATTTTGTGCAAAAATCATCTCCACCTCATTTCTTCACCTTTTACATCCCACTAACTGTATTTTGCAGTTGGATTATTTGAAAATAGTGAGAGCAAAAACTGTACTTGTCTTAAGGAAAAGTTGATGAAGCTGAGGTTTTAGACCATCACCATTAAACTTTCCCCAAAAAAAGACTTTTGGGAAGTGAGAATTGAACAACGGTTAATGGAAGCCTATCCACCATGACCTCCACACCCTTAAAAACACAGCGCTAGTTCAATGTCAAACAACTGCCTGACATTTCTATCTTTTATCTTAAATTAATTTTGGGATGGGGAAATATATTCCTTTGTATTTGAATTTTCAGACAGTGCGGTTCTTTCTCATTTTACTCATCACTGTCAATAACACCTTTAACTTCTTTTCTGAAATTCACATCAAACCACCTCTCCATCCTCCTGCGACGCCATATCACTATCATGTCCCCATTCCCCTCTGATAAATTCACATTTTTCAAGGGAGTGAACAACAATACCTTAAAATCTTCATCAGGATTACCAAATGCAACATTTGAGTGCTACAGGACTTTTCTGTAACATTTCAAAAAGTACAACTCGTGTTGTCTAATTTACGAATTAAACGTAAGTTAGGATTTCACACAGATAAGGGTTGAAGTACAGAGATGCATGCAGCTTTAAATGCAGGCTGGGTTTTTATTAGAGAACAAAATGACTCCAAAGCGATAGCTACCATGACGGGCGCAGAGTGGATTGTCGTTGAGCCCAGAACAGTGTGGGTGGAGATATTTGTGAAGCGTCACATTTCATTCCGCAAGATATAACCACATATCTCCCTCTTAGTCTCCCACCTCTGTTATATTTGTTGAAGCCAAACACATAATTCATGATCTACAAACCTGCACTAATTATTTAACCTTTTCCTTATATTGAGGGAGGCTGGCTGGCTCGCTTCTCGCTTCTGAAGATTCTGCACGATTGTTTGCTTTATGGTGAGATGTAATCAATTATGCCAACCTGCTCCCACTATAGAAAGCAGCAGAATAACCAGAGCATTTTATCTTTTCCTTTGTCTGTCTGACTTTCTGTCTTTCCATTTTCAACGGGACATTCAAAGCAGGTATACATTTTTTTTTTTTTTTTGCAAATAAAAAAAAAAGTGTGCCACTGACAATGCATCAAAAGCAATTGACCGGAAAAGTATCTGACAGACAATCAAAACATCTCTCACCATACAGAGGCAATGAGAGGCAAATTATGATGCAATGAAAGTCTTCAGAGATGATGGAGTCACGATATTTGTTTTAAACATGCAATTTTTACAAAATAAAATAAAAAAAGTAAACCAGTGACCACAGATGGAGTGCAGTAATAATGGAAATGCACAGATGACTTGAAATAAATGATCAAATATACCAAAAGCATCTTACATTAGTTAACTTGTCTCACTGGTAAGTAATAATGATCTCAAACATCACATGTAGCCATTTTAAAAGTCCCATTTACACCTGAATATTTTGCTCAGATATTACTGCACTCACTCCCGCAGCCATCATGGAAAACACAGAAGAATATACGCTAATGATGCTAACACAGGGAAGATGCAAAACAAGTGCATAAATGAGGACTTCTACGATGGCTTGCGCTAGATTCTCAAAGGAATTGAAAAACCTAAATTTCAACCACTTAGTGACACAGATCTGGCAGCGAGACTAGCACAAACTCCAAAAAAAACAAACAAAAAAAAAACACAGCTAGGAGAAAATTACATGTGTGCCACGGAGATTAAAATATTAGGTATTTCTTGTTTCACACTCTTACAGAAAAAGGATGTGTAGCTCCCAAAACATCTTTGAGCGTTGCTTAGCACATTCTGTGGCTCTTTTCAAAAATTTTGAGATGTGTAACCACAGCAATTACTACGTGCGTGCACGCCGTCAGCACATAATCCCTGTTAAAAGGTAAGGCCAGGTGTGTGCTGTCCCAAGCTACAATTGAGTTTTATTGCGAATTAGATATCCATTCTTTAAAGAGTTCTTCCCACCTCTTCAAAGTGAAAGGTAGCGTGAAGTGAAATATATTAAGTCATTTCATTGTTAGTTGAGTAAACTGTAACATTTTAAATGTCTGGGTCTTTTGTGTATTGTAGCTAATAAATTATTTTTACAAACAGAACAACATTTAACTCTTCAATCACATTAATACTGGAAATACCACATCCATTTTCCAGGTGTAGCCTTAGTCATAAGATGCATTTGGAAAACTACTGAAAGAGGCGAGGTGAGAGTCACAGTGAGGAACGGAGTGGATGCGTTGATGTCTAGAAGTAAACATACAATACCCCACGCTCAGAGTTCTCCATGTGTGAATCTCTCTATCGGAGCAAGGGCAAGGCAGGTACAGGACGGGACAGGAAGGGGTGGAGCCAAAGACAGGAAACAGGAAGATAGAGAGAGACATTAAAGGGTGTGAGACTCGAGTCAGAGAGGTTGTGGTGAGAAACCTGAGACATCTGTTTTATCTGTCATTTTTCCTTCTCTCCATCCCCTCATATTTAAATTTTTTTTGGTTGACACTGAGCAGCCCTGACTCTGAAACGCTGCAGCTCTCTCTTCCAGCATTCCTGTTCTTTTCTGTAGATATGGCAAAGTTGCTACAGCATTTTGTTCTCAGCCTGAATTCATGTTGGCACAAAAAAGAGCCTTACTTTTATTATTTTCTGGCACAGATCCAGTGTCATGGCTGTCTGATACTGACAATGAACTGAATGCTGAAACATTTGTACTCCCATTCTCTCTGTCTTGCATGGCTGTGACTTTCACAATCCCTTTTTTGCTAATCCTTTAACATGAATTTCGAATTGTTGCACGCAGCAGTACACACACATTTTTGTCTATGTCTGTAAAAATGTGAACAGGAATGAACTGTGATAGGCTAAAGAGGGGGGAAACATATTCAATTTTATTTGTATCTGTTTAGGCAGCAATGAAGAGATCAGACCTGCCCCATATGGGATGAAAAGCAGACTTTCTCTTGCAGCATAAATCACCACAGTGTGCCAGTGTGTGGGATTTCAGTAAGTTTCCAGCAAGAGTGCAGTTAAGTGATGTACCAAGATTGAAAGATTTATCAAGGTGACATGTTTTAAACATGGAGACTATAACAGGTAGAAATCCCAGAGTTCCATGAGTGACGTGAACACTTTCTCAAAGAGGGCCCCATGAACACTGTACAAAGAAAACAAGAGTCTGGAGACACAAGAAACATTCAGCTGTATCAGTCAACAGCGCTGTAAAGAGAAGCTTGGAGTGGACATGAAGCCATATTGAGCAGAGAAAATACATTTCACCCTACGTCTTTGAATTTGAAGAAATCCTGTCATCACTGATGATGGTGAAATTCTACTGTGTCAAACTGTCTCAAATTCCTTTTTTTCTTGCAGCCAGTAGAACAGATGTCAGAGAGAAAACCAGTGAGTTCATTCTGCCAAAGTTAATAGTAGAATGTTGAATATATCTCCAGTTGTGAGGAGCTCTACAATTAAATCATTTTTTAACTGTTTTCTGTTTAGCAAAGGGACACATTTAGTTATTCTGCCTATTTAGTGGGAGACACAAACACTTAATTTTCATTCCTCTTTCAGAACAACAACAATAAAGGATTTATTAACATATTAATTTTGGATAAATTAAAGAAAGGGGAAGAGCGACAGGATATTTGTGGAGGAAAAAAATCTGATGTAACCATGGGATGTTATTGTTACCATTGCTGTTGTTAAGATGTTAAAAACTAGCAGAGGTGGAGAGTGATTGGTAAGCTGGAATGGATCAGCAGAAAAGCGATGGATGTACAATTTGTACAAAGTCTTGTACAATATTGGTGCAAATGCATGATGCTGTGTATGTTTGTATACTTGTATTCATGTTAAAACAAACTGAAAAGAAATGTACAAAGAAATCATTGAGCTACTTTATATTAGACCATTTGAGCACTAAGTCAAAGCAAAATTTTCCTTACAGTGCAAATGTGTCTTAACTATACAATTTCAGCTGTGCAAACTGACTTATTTAGAATTTAATTTAGGATCAGTTTAAGTTTAAGTCCGACTTTGGATTTCATTATACTAGATACAGGGATGCCACCAATGATATGTCCTTTCCTTCAACTGCACTGATGTCACAGTTTTACTTTCCCTTCCTGTTTTTCATGCACATGTTGTAAAATGCATCTTGTAATAGACAATATGTTTAAGAAATCAGGTTATCACATAAAGCTTCAATTAAGTAAGTTACTTCGTTATTCAGGTAACTTATTAAGCTCAACAACTGGGAGCTACCTTGTACAAGAACAGTGTTTTGCATGTTGCTGCCTCTTGTCAAGAATAACAAAATCCTGTCCCTAGTGTAATTTCAGACCGTCCTCCCCAAAAATACGTCCGTATAGGTCATCTGTGCAAGCAGCATATTTACGTTTATTGTTAGGCGGCGAGCTCTATTGGCTATACTAATCATGATGGGAGCAAAGAAGGAAGTCAGGAAGTAAAAAGAGCGAAAAAGTCCGCGTCGGGAGGAGGCCGGGATGGATGGGTCAAACACAGGACTTTCACCCAGAAGACCGCTGCTCGTGTCCCGTGTGAAACCAAAAGTCAACGCTGACTTATTTTAAATTACGTATGTAAATTAAGTTACGTTAGTAAGTCACAGGATGTAACGTAAGTAATGTACATAATTTAACTCAAACCATGATCTTTTCTTAAACCTAACCAAGTAGTTTTGGTGCCTAAACTTAACCAACCTGCGACTGTTTCACAGCGTTAACCACATGTTTATTATTACCATGACAACGGAGGTCCGGTCATATATGTCATTTTAGGAGTCATTGGCAAACAAACTATTCTGTCATTTAGGTGTGAGGACGTGTTGTGTAATTTTGTTAAGGTTTAATGACAAACTGTTCAGATCTCTGTTTCTATTTGGTAACACACACTCAGCCACTCAACCAAAAACTGTGATGTACAAAAACCAAGCCTCATGCATCTGGATTTGCCCACACATTTATGTGATTCCTTATCTGTACTTTAACAATACAGTTTTACTGTTAAGGACCATTCAATGAAAAAGCTATAACAACCTTTTTATCCTTGTTCTCTAATGATTACAAGGGGACTCGTCTCTGACAAAACTACCCACTATGTCATCTTGAGCTAAGGTGGCCTTCTCTTCTTAGCAGACAAGGAAGGAAAATATTTAGGCTCTGTTGGGAAATATATAAGGTGCATTCATTTATAAGCATCCAGAAATGTTGCAAATTAAAGTCAACTTTCAAGGAAGTGTTACTATCAAGGATGCTGAAGACTCATGAGAAATATTTTGGTCTGTGTTTGGCCGAGAGCAGTGTTTCTGTGTTTGCAACCGTTTCTGTCCACAGACCCATCTGGAGTTCTCCCTCTCTTTCAATCTGTGTGTGTGTCCATGTGTGTACCAATCCATGGCTCTGCCCCTCTCAATATTGGCTTCAAATGACTAAGAAGGAGTATCAGGCAGTCAGCACACACACACACAGATATGGTGATATGACACTGACTTTGATGACGCTCAGATTTTACATCCAGCCACACAAGCAAAAAGAAAACCAATCACTGCTCGGCACAGATATATACATGTATACACAACGCAGACTTACACAGGGAAACACACATTCTACACTCTCTCTCTCTCACACACACACACACACACTAACTGTTCCACTAAATACACCACTAAGTCACCACTATTAAAATATCACGCATCCTGTGCTTCAGATTTGCCTCTGTTTGTGTATGCATGTGTATTTAGGTGTAGCTGTGTGCACATATTGGATTCATCTTCGCATGCACATTTACTCAAATTTGTATGTGCGTGTCTCCAATCATATCTTTGACTGTGACTTTGACTTTGTATGTGTGTAATGCCACACTTTGACTCACTTTTAGCGGTATGCGGTGTGTGTGTTTGTGTGTGTGTGAGTGAGCATGTAGACAGATCTGGTGGGGACTAATACTTTGTCTAGCAGCATCAGTAGCCTGTGGCAGGCCTGTTGCTATTCAGATAACACCTCAGTCTCCATATATAGTCTCTATGTGACATCATGATTCATCACGTGTCAGAGGGGGTGGGGTTTCTCTGCCATTACCTTACAACTGACCAATTAGCTCACCTTGTTTCTATCTAGCGTGTGTCAGTGTCACTAACTGGATACAGCCTTTAGTCATTTCTTTCTAACAATCTTGGAACAGTCATAGTTTAACTGATGGGCAGAAAGATAGTCTTCCTGAACTAAAATGCTGAAGGACTCCATCCTCAGTTCCTGTTCATTATTTCCTGTTCTGTACCTTTCCTTCAACTCTGTATTGTAATCAGTCTAAAGTTAGTTCCCGGGCTGTAATACCTGGTCCCATGACCGGATGCTCTATGTCGTTCTGTGTCTAGCTTCCTGCCCTGCTCGATCTGCTCTGTGCAACTTGACGCAGCTTCTGTCAAAAATAGACTAGCTGTGTAATTTAAGCGGAGCAGAGCAGAGAGCCATTTCTGGGAAGCTTCTGAAACGCGCTGCGGCACGTCAGGTGGAATCGCAGGCATTGTCTAGAGTGGCCGCAATCAGCTCCAGTGGCCACGTCGCAGCCGGAACCGTTCCCGGTTGAATCAAGCCGTAACACTCCCTGCTTGGAGGTTTATGCTGTTCGTTGACCCAGGAACTCCTGGCTCATGAGTATGTGTTGCAGTGTTGAAGGTCTCAGACTGGTCAAACACAAGCCTGGAGGCTGCTAAAGCTTGTAGACAGGATTTGGTCAGACACTATACGTCACTAGCATCAATGTAAGAACTATGCAGAAGAATTTCTTGTCCTGTTAATTTTAAACAATGTTTTGTAGAATTACTGACTTGTCTAAAAAGAGTGGGCGAACACGAGACAAAGTGAGCAAGTGAGTGAGTGGTTCCTGCATTTACATACATTCACATTTGGTTTAAAAGGGCCATAAGAAGCAAGCAGCTGGGTGTGTGTTAAGTCAAATATAAAGTGAAATCAGCATTTTCCTCTTTCACTATTACATCTTTTGTTTCAGTATAAGTTTAAGCCATGCTATTGAGACAAATACCTACTGTAAATAAACATTAGAACATATGGAGAGCTCCAATACAGCCAGACTGACCCAGCCTCGCTTTTCAGGACCTTTTAAATACACAGAAGCCCTTTGGGTGAGGTTTGGAATTAATAATTCAGACATTTCCACACAAATATCTCTGAGGCCAGAATACAACAGATAATGTGAAAGGGCATTTGCCAAGAGTCATGTCTAGCAGTAAAAGCATTGCATTAGGTGTCGAGATGTGCCTCGTATAGCCAGGGGTGATATCCAAAACTTTTGTTTATTTGCCTGTATATCTTCATTTATGTGCTTTTTCTTTGAGCTGTTTACTTAATTTGTTTCTTTTTAAGCTACCGAACCCCCCATCAAGGTTGAGTCTCTTTTTTATTTATTTTATTTTTAAGGTTGACCTGGACATGAAAGCAGTACGAAAGCTTCAAATAAAATAAAATCACAAAAGATGGCTACAGGGTCAGAATTCTAAAGAGCTTGGATGAAAGGAAACAGGGGTGTAAAAAGTCTGAATAACATATTTTTCCATCAATTTACAGTTCCGAAGACGTCACCTTTTTTCAATTACTTAGTCGAGGTCTTCTTCTCTGGCATCACACAAAAAACTCAGTCGGTGTTTAGGGAGCTTCAGGAACATTAATTATTCATCCATTCTCCTCTCAACCTTTTTACGAAAAGTGTATCTTCCGGTGCTGGCTCTTTGAGCCCTCTGGGCCACCTGGTTGTAGAAACATCAAATCCCCATTAAGACTTCAGCCATGTCCAGTGTTAGTCACTTTTACATTACATTATCGGCAACATTGCCTGGCTTTCCCTTGAAAAATAAAGTCCATTTGTAACATGTGTAACGGAGTTCTGAAAGATTAATCGGACAGTTGTGCAGGCTCACTTCCCGACAAAGTTTTGTCACCGAATAATTTATGGGCTCTGAAAGGCATGTAAAACACTTTCGATTTAAAAAACACTTTTTCTGCCACCCGGACGACTGGCTAAAGTGTGTGGAATGAAATATAGATGACCCCAGAAAACGGTCTATGATATGGTAAACCTCCCACTGTCCGAATCTATTAGTCTGCTCTCTTCTGTCTCCAAGACTCTTCACTGTCTCTTGGTATAATTTTATTCCTACCTTTTTTGGTATTTCTACTACTGCAATTTTTCTTACCCTCCCTCTTTGTCTCTCTTCTCTAGATTGCATATGTTCTCTCACTTCTGCAGCTTCCTTTTAATTTCCTCTTTCTATGCTCTTCCTCGTGCCATGATCATCTCCGTATCTGCTTGGCTTTTCTCTCTCTCTGTCTTAATTTGATATGTGCTCCAGGACTCCATTTGACCTACATGGGATATTTAACCATGGCTGATGGCCTGGGTTAGCTTGAGTTCATGAGAACATCTGTGCAGCATCTCAACTGCTTCCTTCTTTTCTTTCTCTTCTTCTGCACCATTGCTCTTTCCTCTTTCTCCTGCATCCGCTATGGTGGCGTTTGCCCTCCAATTGGCCTTTTTATGTATATTATGCCCTTTTAGCCTAGTTAGCATCTGATTAGCATATCCATTTGACCTCCAGGTTAACCAGTGCTGCCTTGTTTTCATTTTTCACACTTTTCAAACCTTGTACATTTTCTTCCTTCCTCCCCTCTTTTCCTTTTGCCTCCCCGTTCTGCTCCTCCCTTGTATTCCCTTCTGAAGTCACCTATACCTTTCTTGTTACTCCTGGCATTTTCCTCCTCTGGCTCTGATGGATTCTTATCCTCTTGGTGCTTGGGATATTCTCTGTTAGCCTCTGATTAGCATTGCCAACTGACCCTCTGCCCTCTCTTGACTCCCCAGCCTCTTTTTCTCACTTGAAATGGATGTAATGTTGTATTCGGACCAGCAATAAAGTATCAGCCAGTTTCCCTCGCTGTCTTACTGTCTGTGCATGGAGCTTTATGTTCCCCTAGGCCCAAGTGCTTTGTGTCTTTATGGTGAAAGAAACAATACACTTGGCTTTAATTGCACAGCTAGTCTCGGTTTCATACTAACATATAACAGTGTTGTCATATGCATGGTATGCAAGATATAGAATAGATGTATCTTGAAAGACATACTGTTTCCTTGCTGCACACATGTTCAGTGTCATGTTGCCTGAATGCACACAGAGTCTTGCCTCTGCTCCTTGACCAAATACAAAGCCTTGTTTCCTTTCCAAGATAGTACAAATTCATACGAGTGCACCTTGCTCAAAAACATTTTGAATTTTTTTCTCCTCCTGGTTTAATGTGTACTTCCCTGGCCCTGCTGGTTCATACCATAGGCTGTACACTAGACAAAGTTAATCACATAACTATAGCGTTTTTACATACCTAAAACATATCTAAAAAGGTCAGAGTACAGAGACTTATAAATGATCTCGTTGGCCATTCAAAGTGTACCATGTGCTGACCATGACAACTTCCATACAGAGACCCATGGAAGAAAACAAATGCAATTTTTAAAGAGATGAAGTACTAAAAAAATGGACCTGACAGTTGTTGATTGTTACCAGCTTATAAGCCAGTTTTAGTTATTCAGGTTGTTGAAGTACTGTTCACATCTGCAGATCAATGGTGTGGTAAGTAATGATAAGATCCTTTCTCTCAATGTGGTCAACATAGCCTAAGTGGAGCAATTCAAAAGTCGCTCTGGAGGAACGTCAGTATGGAAATTGCAGCTTGACAGACAAGCGACTGCTGTGCTGAAAGTGCCTGAAGGCTGCAGTATTAATAATAGCACAAGATGTAATAAACCTGAAATTTGAGTAATTTTATTTTTCTAACTCTTGGCTGTCCAAGCCTTCTTCTAATTGTTGGCTGTATCATGACTGTGACACTGTAGCTGCCACTCTAGCATCTACGTTGCGAGAGACACTTTAAAACATGTTCAGGGAATCTAACAACACAAAGAATTTCACACTCTTCTCTCACAATAAATCTCTTCTAAACAATAACAAGTAGCAAAAGTCTGCATCATTTCCATTAAAATAATGACACTACTGATTTTTAGAGGATCAAATCACAATATTTGTGTAGTCCTTCTGAAAACAGCCCAACTGTGAGTCCACACCATTATTTATTAAGTCTCAAGATTTAATGCCTTGGGCAATCAGACCAAGTAATCCTCGTGCCTTCCATTTCACCTCCCTGTGGCTCTAGTCTTAGTTTTGTAGTACATATATGCTTCAATTACAAACATCATAAAAAGTGCCACAGTGTGGTTGCTGGAATGCATTTTCATGTATTGTGTTGTGTTGATTTTCTATTTGCACAAGTCATGCTAATGAATCTTCCTTTACTTTAATTGTTATTTTTCTCAGCAAAGGTTTGTACATGTTTCAAGTGAAGTAAGAAACTGACAAAAACAAACAAAATGGCAAAACAAATCAAACAAATGTGAGTCCTAGCAAAACAAAATGTGTAAGCATTATGCAAGTCAGGTAGAGAGGGATCATGGGAGAATGGATGAAGCGATATAGAGAATTAGAGAAAGTAATGGAAAGAAAGGCAGGTGATGGTGGCAAGCCAGTGTGCATGTTAACAAAGACACAGAAAGCTGTGTATGTCTGCTAACTGAAAAGAAAGTAATACAATTCATCTGGGTTTTAGATATATAAACTCTGGGCACATCTATCATTATTTATTTTACCTTTAAGGGTTAGAGAGGATTAAGTACATCTCCAGATTTAATACTGAATTCTGACCTTTTATATTGCCTCGAGAAATGAACAGAAGTTTGCGGCCTTCACAATCAGAACAATCAGTGTGTAACCTACCATGTTTGATAAATGCTAATCTCTAAGAAGGCTGACACTGAAACTACACGAAAAACATTTTAAATTCTGATTCAATCCGCCTTATTAAACATTTTGCTGTAATCTCCTTCACCTCAAGACATTACCTTCTCCCTGTATGTCTATCTTTCCATACATAATCATTTATACCTGAATATCAACTATGAGGACACTTTAAATTAACATTATAAGGTCTATCCATCAATCTGTCTGTCTTTCAATCTATTCAGTTAAATGGTTTAAAGATGCTAAATGCAGCATTTTACTCTTCAACACATTACAAGTTGTCCAAGTGCTTCCTGTTACAAAATGACACAATGGTCATAAAGATGATTGGTAGCCTCTATCTTCATGCCAACTGTGCTGCCATTGATGACATTTTTTAACTGATTTTTTTAATCAGGTGTTGGCTCCATTCACCATCTGCTGTCACCAGGAACTCTGAAAGTTTCAGTTAAGTTTCCTGTGAAGGAACAGCCCTCTTCCTGTCTTGTGCCACAAAGCAACTCAGAGAATCACAATGCAGCGCAGAGTCTGATAGAGGCTACCGACCGTCTGTCTATGGCTTAAAGAGATTGCAATGAAGATACAACAGTTATGTGTTGATGATTTTAAAATGCTACACGTAGCACCTTTAAGCTGCCACTGGGTCCTGTTGTTGGGTTTATAACCTACCTGCGTTTGAAGGTGAGGACGACGCCGAGGAGGATGATGATGAACATAAGGATCCCTGCGATCACTCCAGCCATTTTTACTGTGCTGTCCACCTGCTTCTCCGGCTCCATTGCATCCGAGTCCTGGGTGGACGCACCTACACGCACACACACACACACACACACACACACACACAGACACACACAGGTATGCGCATAGTCATATCGGTAGGCAACCACATACAAATAGATAGTCACATAGAAAGGACCACACAGGTGCATGCACACAGCCAAACACACTCATGAACAAACACACACATACAATCAGGCACTCATGCATGCATAAATACACACACTCATACACAGAAACATAGAGAATATGGTTTATCTTTGGTAGCTATCCTTGATAAACACACACACCCTTATATATGCACACAAAACATACATATGTTAGCCACACACAAAGACACAGTTGGTCCCAAGGTGAAGATACTCTTAACACTTTATCGATATGCAAAGAACATGCACACAACTAATAAACATCATGCGGGGAGATGAAACATCAACAGCATGCTAAAAAAACAAGGTATATTTTCACAAACCGATATGAAGAGTTTTGTTCAAAAATGAAATTTCAAAGTGGGGAGGAATAATCATTTCAAAGGAAGCATTTATTTCTTGAAAAACTACAAGAACTCAGACTTGAAAAGGGAACTCTCTCTGAAAACCGAGGACATTTTTTAAAACATTTTTTATGCTGTCATTTTAAAAGTAATGTCTTTCTTTTGCCAAATGTGAACATTTCATTTTGGAACAAAATATTTCAACTCATTTGGAGGTGTCCCTGCCAAAAAGGTTCACATCCTTGAGCACCATAGAAAATCACATCCTGAAGCACAGGTAACGTATTAAACATTTACAGTGAAATACAACCATGTGGGAACCGTGGACATGATATTAACACACATACATAAAATAATAATAATAATAAAAAAAACTATCCTGTTGTTTTAGTTTTGTGCCTTCTGCAAAGTTACGAAACATTATGAACCCGAAAAAAAGTCTTCTCTTTCAAATTAGATAAATAAGTAAAGAGATGAATAGATTAAAAAAAGAAAAAGGAAGATGAAGAAGAGTGCCAACAATTTCAAATCTACAAGGTTTTTATTTTATTTTTTATTTTATGACTACGGACTTCATTCCAGGTTATAAACATTGAAAACCATCCAAGGACAAACAATGCACAAAGTTATACAAAGACTTCAAGGTTTAAACTCTACACATGCACACAGAAAAATGCCGCACATGCAGGGCCGTCTCTGCATCACTCGACAATACAATATCAATCACTACGCGGATTAAAATAAGCTGGCAAACAAATGAACAAACAGTGGATGGAAAACTGAACTTGGGCAAGGTGAATGCAAGGTTGGTGTGCGGCGCGGATTTTACAGGAGGACAAAACATATTCACGTAGGTAAGAGCACTGCTATCACTGTGTGGTTTGATGTAGAGGCTGGGAGGTGAGTGTCGATAGACTGAATGAGAGAAGGTACAGCCGGTGAATGAGAAGGAAGGCAGGGTAAAGATGGAGAGAGTGTCGCCTCTGAATGCAGAGAGGGGATGTACTCTACTTCCTGCTTGCTGCTTAGACTTTCTCTTTGCAACATACGTCTGATGATGCAGAATTTTGTACCTTTTTAGCTTTAAAACATTTAACTTTTTTTAAACGGCTTTATTTATTAGTTTTTCATTGTACGACTACAGAAATCTGAACGTTCGAGTAATCATTACATGGATGTAACCCCCCTCCAACCTACCCCCCCACACTCCTTCCAGGTGGAACATCAATCCACCATTAGTAATAAGCAAAATTTAATAAATAAATACAAATAATAATACTAATAATAAATAAATGAGTAGAAAACAAACAAAAAACAAAAAAATAGAAAATAGATTTCTATAACATACTGACTACAGCAAAGATATAGAATTTCCCAACCAATTGAGAATAAATGACATAGCTCTTATAGTCACACTCATGATCATTGAGTTGCATTTCCCTTTATCATCCAGTGCATCTGTCAACAGTCATGAGAATGCCAAAATAATTCATGTTAGAGATACATTTTCGACATGGACTCCTTCCCCTCCAACTGAGCAGTATAAGACAGCGGGCAAGCAGTGATGCAAATTGCGTTTTTATGGAGGCGAGAGAGCCATTTCCTGTTCTTGACTACGCCAAGAACTGCAGTTTGAGGGTTAGGAGTTACTGTTCCACCACCTTTTGCTGAGAGTGAATTTAAAGTAGAGGTCCAGAAATTGGGACATTTTTTTTTTCTTTTTAAATGTTTTCTTTAAAGTATAGCTTTAAAAAGTAATTACTATGAGCTGTACACCTGAACTGCAAAGTCCATGTGGTTTTCTTCACAAACATCCTGCGGTCACAGAACTAAATTACATCCCCACTGAGTACCTGCCAACTTGACACATTCTTTTAAGGCCAGTTAATATTTTCAGATGACATCTTGTGTGAACTTGAACGAGTGTCAAGTGTTCATCAACCACCAGCTCCAGTCCGAGTTACGCTTTAAACTCTCAAAGAAATGTCGCTGTACTGGACAGAAAAGAAAAGCAGACTAACTAAACTATTAATAAAGCTGTCACCCTCTGTGGGAGGATGAATGAAAGCAAGGTCACATAACCCAGAGATACAAACATAAAGAAGTAGGGAGGGTGGTGAGAGCAGAGGTAAACAGAGATAAGATAAAATTAAATAGAAAGTGAATAAATAAAAAAAGGACACAGAAAGAGAACGCATGTGGGAAGTGACTGAGAAAGTCAGCATACGATAAAGGAAAGAGAGAGTGGAGGAACCTCAAGAAATTACAAAAGAAAGAAATGTTTGGAGGGAAACAAAGATGGCGATAAATGTGAGGATGAAAAAGAGAATAAAAAGGAAGAATGATTGAGAAAGAAATAAAGGGGAAAGAGGGGAGGGGGAAACTTGACATGACAGTGAAGAAAAAGCGAAGTCTGGAAAGAGAAAGACGGCCCTGGGATCCTACACATGAATGCACCTGTTCCCTCACAGACAGGCACCAAGCAGCCTCTTGTTTTAACCTTGATAGACATAGACAGCCGATTAATAGAGTAATACTGCTGCGTGGGAGTTCAGTTTAATCCCCTGTCTCTCTCCTCTTCGCCCCCTCTGCAATAACAACACAAGGTTGGTGCTGGAATCCACCGAGCTAATGGCTTAAGCACCTAACCTTGGCACGCTCAGTAATAGCTGCCGCAGTCCTCAATGGCTGCGGTGACGAGATGTTCCTTTAAAAACCCCGAACGCCTTCAATAAAAACAAATTCACAGCCTTTGTAACCCGATCACGGTCAGCGTCCCCATCTTGAAGCTGTATCATCTTTGGAAAAATAAAAATCAAGAAAATACATCTGCCACCCTCCATCCTACGCTTTAATGCAGAAGAAAACGCAGCCTTTCCTCCCTGCATGTTTCAAAGGAAACGAGACATTGAATAGACGTTTTAACGGTGGAGTTAAGTTTTTTAAGTGCTGTGCTTTTCTCAACACATAGTGCATAACAGGATCTTCAATGGATCCTCAGTGTTTTATGTCTACTTAAGAAGAAACAAATGTGACTCCTGGTTAACTGTTCACGAGTAACCACAATATGTTAAAGCTGAAGATGAAGCACACATTTAACTTATTTGCTAGCTTGATTCAAAGACACTGAGTTGAGGTGTAAGGGGAGTCTTTCTGTTAGAACTGGGTGTTCAAAACTTGAACCTGATTTTGATTCCCTTTTGTTTTTTGTTGTTTTTATTTAAGCTGACTGCCACTCCAGCACAGACAAGAAGAGAGATAGTGGCATAAAAAGGCATGTGAGGAATGTGTGTGCGCATTTTGACCAACCACAACCACCGCCACACTTGGAGCCGGGATTATTTTCACACCTAAGCAATTGCTGTATGGTTTGATTGTTTCGGAAAGTTAACCTATATTCAGTTGTCGGAGGGTGCTTTTAACAACTCTCAGACTGTCTGAGCAGTCCTTCTTTTTAAATATATATCAGCCTTAGGTTGTCAGTGCTACCTGACCCTTACCATTAGAAATCATTTTAAGTATAGAGTGATGCCACGAAGTAGTGTATGCATATCCCTTTATTATATGACATGCATTAGCAAAAAGGCAAAATAATTTTGCTGTGCTCACATCACTCTATACTTTATTTAGTTAAATACAGTATAGTATTATTTAATGAAATAATTGCTATATACACTATATAGCAAATGACAGTAAGGGACAGTAAATCTAGTTTTAGAATTAATAATATGTTGTGGTACATTTCAGCACACGTTGCTACCACACATTTTAATGTACTGTCAGCACACAAACTGTAAAATGTCCTTTTTGTACAATTACTACAAGAGCTGCAAAAGGTGCAGTTTGTCTTTAATCAGACTGTAGATACAACTGAACTTGTATATTTCAACCCAAAACTTTACCCATCTGGTGCAAGCAATGGAATCTCTGGTTAAGTGTTTACTTACCAGCTAATTTTTAGACTATCAGCCAAGACATGCATGAGTGTGCGGCCTGCTGTTTTTTATCACATTAACGTGATCAGAAAATAACCTAGGAAGGATACTTTCTGATAGCCTGCGGCCCTGTAATCAGCAGAGGTGTATAGAAGAGCGAATTTCAGCTTGTCTGTGTCTGTCAAGAACATTACAGTTACATGAGAGCCTCGAACGATCATGCAAGACACGAGTTCACACATTTCCCTGTAGTCTATGGTCTGGTAATCACCCCACAGGTGTATTAAACCTCAATTTCCCCCCTGAGTGATCCACAATATGTATCACCTGACACATTACGGCGTGACCCCATTTGTTCACACTTCACCGGCCCACGTGCTGATTGGGTTCAACAGTTCATGATGTAACAGTAGAGGACCCCATCTGGTGATGGGTTTAGCTCCATTTAACATTGCGATTGGCCAGCTCAGGAGCCGCTCAGCCAATCAGGTGAACTCTGACAAGGTTCTGACCGTAGCAGAGGAGAAGTAAGCTAATGCGACTGTGTCCATTACAAGGGGGTAAAAGTTGGGATGAAGCAAATCGGCAGAGCAAAATAGGATTGATTGACAACTGGTGCTAACACAATATGGAGGACACCATGGCCTCATTTATTATTGTATTGTCACTGTCAGCTAACAGGTGGCTCGTAAGTATGTACAATTTATTGATCCATCTTGCTGTCTTGCCACCGGTTCTGGCAGCTGGTGTGGGTATTATTTTCTTGGCACAGATCAGGTCCCTAAAAAATACAGTTGGAACAGTAGAGGGCCTCATACCTTAACACTGTGTTTGGCCAGGTGAATGTCCTCATCTTTTCTCAAATGGAAATGTCTAGCAGGATCATTCTCTAACATCTCACACCAGTTCACCTAAGAACTTGACAGTAACTAAAATTCAGTAGCCAGTATTCAGACCAAATCAGGCGCTGCGGCGAAAACGCCAGTCCGCCCATTCATTTGAACCAGGGTAGTGCGTTTAGGCTGTTAAGTTAAAACAGAATCAACTTTTGGAGAAACGCAACCGACGTCACAGTGTGGTGGCCAATCACAGCGGCGATCAGACCGGAAGAAGAACATTGTTTACCATGTAGCATTGTAGCATTCCGCTGTTTACAGAGCAACTGTGAAGATGGAAGAGAGTCTGACTGATCGCGGCCGTGATGACTGTACATCAGCTGTTCAACCCTGCCAAGAGGGAGTACAAAGACGTTAATCGCCGCGCATTCGCTTGGCGTTGTATTGCTCTTCAGGTTGGGATTGCTACAATCAGCATGGCCACGTAGTGACACTCCCATACCGGCGCACGACCCTGCGCTTATCGCTGCAACGCCTGATTTGGTCTGAATGCAGCCTTAACCACACAGAGTTGTTTGCGGTAACACTGAACAGGATGACAGTAATTTTAATGTGTAATTCTAAATTTTATGTCCAATCTAAATATATATATCATTTTACCTGCTGTCTCACAGGATATTTTTACACCACATGAAGTAAAAGCATATGGAGTCAAAGAGTCAACCAGATTTAATTCAGTTTATTGAATATACATTGAGCTGAATGAATAGTGCTTGTTAAGTGTCAGCAGTGGACATTAGCTGTCAGCCACAGTGTACTATGTTGTGAAATGTTGATAAGACTGAAAACATCAAACTGTCGCCCTAAAAGGTTTGGACTTGTTCATAGAAATGTGTGCAGTTACAGCCATTTTTCATTTCTCCAGTGATCAAAAAGAAAAAAAAAGATACCAAGATAATTACTCTTTACACATCACAAGATAAAAAGGTCTTGGTTGACACTTGCCCTTATTGCCTTGTAATGGCAATGTTGCCATGGGCAACCAAATATGTGGCAAGAAAGACTAAGATGAGAGAGAATGTAATTATAAAACGCAATATATCGTCTTAATTGAAAAACAGTATAGAAAATCATATATACATATATAAGCACAGTAAATGATGAATGTTTTCACAAAATGAACTGGAATGTGCTTTCTCAACTTTGCTTTTACAGTGCCTACAATGACAAAACTACAAATCCTGAGTTTACTTATATCCACAATCAAGCTATTTTCAACCTAATTTCTTGCTGAACACAACATCGCTCATCTGTACAGGGCTTAATGTGGCCAGACGAGGGTCTTAAATTATTTTTTTTTTTCCTGTAAAATCTTCCCAGGAGAACGACATGAAATATCGATCTGAGAGGTATGACCACTCTGGCTGTCTCTGTAGACGCCAGAATTCACAACCGCTTGGCCTTCACAATGATAGGCTGTAGGGAAACAGGGGAATGCTGTAGGCATGGACAACAACACAGTAACTGGCGACTACAGATAATATAAACACTCTCTAGCTCATAAATATGCTGGGAAGTCATAATGGATGGCCATACAATACATGCTCACCGATATTGAGGGGTATTCCTCTTGGTTCAGCTTGGAGTTTTTGGGGCACATGGATATACTGTTTCACTCAACAGTAACCATGGTGTAATGTATGTTCAGGTTACTTAATAATAATCTACAATGCTATACAGTACTCTCATAAAACAGAATCACCCATAAAGCAGGTTTATCTATGTTGAAAATGTTGATCGCTATTGCTTCAAGAAGTTATTTTTGAGAGCAGGATGCCATTTACTTTACATAAATCCTGCATGTAACTTTGGTTAGAGAAAGTAAAGCATTGTGTTGGGAGATACTAATTTGGTCCTACTGTGTCATGGAAGAGCTGCCTTCAGTATTAATACAGAATAGAAGAAGGATAAATGCATTAAGGGGAATTCCTCAGTGTTTGCGATCATAACTGTGACAACATTGGGGCAGTGATGATATTGATTGCTTCCAAAAGGCATTAATCCCCAGATTTTCTTTTGTTCCTGCATGCACACAAGCTGTGTGAGTGTGTATGTGTGCACTTGTGTAATATCCTTTTCATTTATACGTTTCTCTGCACTTTTTTCCCTTTTTATTTCTCCTACTTGGAGAGCATGATAAAATTATCAGGGAGGAATTATGGGTAAAACCAGAGATATTAAAAACATAATCTCATCCAAATGGAGAGAAGATTGATTCTCCCAACTACCGACGCACTGCAGCAGCCCTGAATGGCAAATATATATATATATATATATATATATATATATATAGAATGAAGTATAGTTAATAAATTAAAATTAAAAAGGCAGTATTTGTGTACATGCAAAGAAATTTACATGTCAGGCATACGTACACATCTTCAAATTGCATGTGTGTTACACAGGTTATGTATTGTAACTGTGTATATGCGTGTCTTAAATCGGTTGATGTGAAGGTTTAGTTTTTGGGTATTGTTTGTCAGCAGCTGCGGGGAGCATCCTCTGTGGATTAGCGTTAGCATGGCTGAGTGTGTTTAACAGGATTACTAATCTGAACTATGCTGCAGCAGCTTTCCGTGTGTGTGTGTGTGTGTGTGTGTATGCGTGTGTGTGAGTGTGTGTGTGTGCGTGTGTGCGTGCGTGCGTATATGTATTCTTACATGTGCCTTTGACTATGATTCTGAATATTTGCATGTGTGTTTTTGTGTGTGTATACTTGTGTATATGTAACAACACATCTGTGTATACATGGGTGGCTTGTAAATGTGTCTTTGTCTAACTTTGTGTGTGTGTGTGTGTGTGTGTGTGTGTGTGTGTGTGTGTGTGTGTGTGTGTGTGTGTGTGTGTGTGTGTGTGTGTGTCTGAATGTGCGTGTGGTCAGATGATGATGGATTATTATATCTTTAATCTCCATAACTTGAACAATGGACAATGCTAATGGTTGCCTTTCAGTCCCTCTCTCTCTCTCTCTCTCTCTCTCTCTCTCTCTCTCTCACACTCACACACACACACACAGAAATACACCAGTTTCCATTAATGTTGACATTAATGTTAAGGTCAGCAGGACACGGTTTACAAAGTACTTTAGAGCTTTTAAAAACTAAAACGACTTAAATACTTCATCATCTGGTCTCTTGGAATGTGTGTGTGTGTGTGTGTGTGGGTGGGTGGGGGGGTGGGGGGGGGTGGGGGGTTATGTGAGTATTATATAGACAATATGGACCACCACCGAAAAAAATACAAAAGTAAGAAAGTACTTCATTGCCCAAATTTTACACAATTACTTTACTTTTACTGGATCTATACTGTTGACAACTGATGATTGTTCAGTACTGTATGTATGTGTGTTAGTGAGTGTTTGATGGTGATGCGTGTTTGTGTGTATTATACTCTATGTATTATCCATCTTCTCTCCAATCCAGATCTGTTGACAGCTACATGACAGCTTCTATATCCCTGCTGTTCCCATTTTCTGAAAACAATCCCGAAATGCAATGCAACATGCCGTATGATGACCAAATCAATTACAGGGACACACAAACGCATTGAGTTCGAATAGAACTTTGATTCCCCCTTGAAGGGAATTAGTTTCTGACAAGGTAACACAGCCAAAGGCCAAAGTGAATTGCATGTTAGGAAACAGCTGCTGTTTGCCGACAGCCACAAAAGCAGAAAGGCTGGCAGGGAGGCAAGGCCTTGAGATTATTAAAAAAAACCAACCTGGAACCAAAAAGGTGACAAATTGCACAACTCTGACTCATTCTGAGTGACTTGCAATAAACGCACAGGAAGAAATTCAATTATGAAGCTGTTATCAGGACAGTAGATTTATTCTAAAATCTAATTCAACTCAGAGTAACTCATCTCTTCCACAAATGCCAAGCATACAAAATACATTTGACAGTGTGCATGATGCGAAATAGAATATAAAACTTTTTATGAAGGGTGCTCAAAACTGACGCACAACAATACGTTATCATAAATGCAAGAACAAAGCAGCTGCTCCAAGCTTTATAAATTGAGTTTTGTGTGCCAGACTTACTCTTAATTTAAAGTTGCGGACTGCTGTGCAACAGTGTGCAACTTCCATGAGACTATGCACTCTGTAATTTGACTTCAAACAAAGAATTTCATTAAAAAATGATCTAGTTTAAACTAATCAGATAATTCATTTAGGCATTCAGCTGTTTATGAATTTTATTGACTTGTGCTGTCAGAAGGAACTGAAATATCACTGACTGGTGTCTGTGGAACAATCACCAAAGTCAAAGTCATCAGGAATAAAGTCACATTAGTAACAACTCAGGATGTATTCGCTTATTTTTTATTCACTTCAGAGTAAAATAGTATTTCTCATAAATCCAGTAGGTGTGGAGTTTTTGTTCTAAAATTAAGAATGTTTTCTGTAAGGCAGCAGTGCACCATGTCACAATTATTAAGTGTTTGATAACTGTGGTTATGTTTCTCTTTTTTTATTTGGAACATTGTACTTTTTGTCAATTTATATTTGGATTAGCATAACATTGGAAAACCTGAGCATTGGAACATTATAACAACAATGGAGCCCAATAAGTCTAGGTCACCCAAGAATCATGAGCATTTATTTAGAGATAAAAATGAAGCGTTAAATGTTGTTTAATAATCATTAAACACTACTTCATATTTTTATGTAGACAGAGCCACCAAATACAAATAAAGCACAAAAAAGGGTTTTCTGTTGTTCAAAGAACATGTTTAAGGCTTGTTTTTTCTTGGCCTCAAAACCCCCAACAGCATTGATTTTTTCCAACAAAGCACTTATTACCACAATCTTCTAAAAGATAGAGTTTATTAGCTATATTAAAGCAAGTAAGACCCAAATGTAAAATACTAAAAAGTTAAGTTCCTTTAATCAAAGTTAATCAAAGGGGGGTGTTGAAATCAAATAAAGGTCTTTTTTAATCACAGGGCCAGACAAGAGCACCATCTGACTCTGATTGGAGTTTTCACAAAGTCATTTTTACTCAAGAGAATAAAAGCTTTAAACGGTCGCCTGGACACTCGACTCAATTTGCAACAGCACAGAAAATCAAACACCCTGCTGAATTCGGCAGGGAGTTCAAAAGTTCATAAATTCACAGTTCAGCTCGTCCTGAGTCTCCATGTTAAAACAGAATCTATCTATCTATCTATCTATCTATCTATCTATCTATCTATCTATCTATCTATCTATCTATCTATCTATCTATCTATCTATCTATCTATCTATCTATCTATCTATCTATCTATCTATCTATCTATCTATCTATCTATCTCACTTTCTGCTTTTTCCCTGCCTTTTCCATTTCTCTTTAATGTTTCTTTTGCACTCCTTCCTTTCTACTCTGTTTTTCTTTATGTCTTTCCCTCCCTCCCCTCATCCATCCCTCTTTCCTCATCTCTATCCAGATGCTGGTGAGTCTTAACGACCTGGCCCCCAAGATTTATGCAGGGACAATTGAACATTTTGTCGCTGTGCTGTGGAGCAGATGGGAAATTCATGGCGGAGTTGGAAGGGCGAACTTATCATAAGACAACAATTCGCCACAATGTCTGTCTGGCGGGGAGCGAGGCAGATACACCTGTCTGCATACACAATGCTACAGCTGGAGGATAAACAAAATCCTTGAGCCTGAGTCTGACTTCACTGCTGGATTTCTCTTACTATCTTCAAGTCAGTTTCTGTCACTCTCTGTCTCTCTTGGTTTTTGATCCTCTCCTTCTCTCTTGGGTTTTATAGGTTTTATTTCTTTTCCTGTCTGGAATATGGTCTCTTTCTCTTTCACTCTCTCTGTCTCTTAGTTCCCATCTTTCCCTATTTCTCTGTCAGCTGTAGTTGTAGTCGAACCCCGCACATCCCCTGTACAGCTTGAACAGCATTTAATCCATTGCTGAGTGTTATTGTGCCCTTAAAATGTCACATCATTGCCAGATATTCACCTAAAAACACCCGTGAGAAGTTTTTTTTCTTCTTTTAAACAGTCTGACTCAATCTGTTGCAAATTCAGAGAGCAAACTGACTCACTAAGCAGCAAGCAGGCAGCACTTGACGGGAAAATAGGAGGAGGATTGGTTGTGAAGAACAGTGTGTGTTTGTGTGTGGGTTTGTGTGTGTGAGAGGTAGTGTAGGTCAATGACAAAGATAATTCAGATATGATTCCTTCAGTGTTTAACTTTTGCAGTTCAGTCACGCGCACTTACATCACACATACACAGATAGCAAGCCACATGTTGCATCAGTATTGCACAGCGCCAGAGTCAGTTACAACACGACTCTGTACACCACCAATTATAATCGACCTCAGGACTAATGGTAATGGGAATTGAAGCTGACATATAATACCAGTGTATGGATGACAAGGGGTGGGTTTGATGCTTTATGTGAACGCATGCAGGGCATGCAGACACTGCCAGTGTCAAAGTCCCACTTCAATCAGTGCATGCTTTCTGCTGCATGTTTGCCGCAATGAGCAAAAAGGCATCATTTGGAAAATGACTTCCCTTCAGCCAATCAAAACATTAATGCTCTGGTAACCAGCTGGCTAAGAAATGTTGAAGCTGCATTTCACACTGCAGGCTGTCTCGTTGAAAAAGATCAGATTTGTGTCTTGTGTAAAAGGAACGTTTAGATGGGACAATTTAAGCTGCAGTGTATAATCAGCCTTACATATTTGTGTTAAATAGACTCATTTGTTTTTATTGCATAACAGTTGGAATATACATTTCTGAAGGACTGAAGCAGGACAGACCTGCCACCTGGCTGGTGCTGCACAGAGTGTGATATGAAACCAGGGCTGTGTTCGTTTCACGGACAGACCGCCAACAGATACTGTATTTACTACTGTAGTGCAACTATTTTTACTATTTATAAAGCTGGGGTGATTTCCCATTTTAAAATTTGTGATATAAGTTTGGGTGTTATGTTTAGATTTGATGTAAGCAGAGTAACAACAGAGAGCTCACAGGCTGCTGAGGAAGAAACAAGCTCCAACAAATTGCACTTTCTGATTTCACCCATTTAAACTGACGGAACTGAAGGTGAGTCGATCTCAGCCCAGACACAGTGTCAAAGTAGAACCATTAAGATTATGTTTCAGTCCTCCTAGGCTTAGACAATATAAAGAGGGTTAAACAGTGAGTTAGCTAGCTGCTGTCGCTGGCTAAGCTGTAAAGTGCTGAATGAGTACTGAACACAGGTAATGCAGAGTGGATGAGGGTAAAAAGATGCATCAAAGTGGTGTATGTTGCTCACAGACTTATTGCAGTTTGATGCATCATATATTGAACTTGTGTTTTCCTTTATCGTACATGTGTTTGTTTATTTTTTAAGTAGTATTATAACCGATTAATTGCTTATCAGTGTAGACTAATGCTCCACTGAACAAGGAATTAAATGTTTAATTCATTTATTATTTATTAAGTATAATGTATGAAGTGTTCATTTGTGAAAGTAGTATGTGTTAAAAAGTGACTGTGCAATGTTCAGCATTGAAATGAAATGCCATTTGTACCAAGAGGTTTCATCTGCATTGAGGTAAGCAACCACGCTTCATATGAATACAATCTATATTTATTCAATTTAATTTCACTAGTGTCCGCTGTTGTGCATGATATGCATAATTCTTTGTGCTGGGCTTTGCAACCTCAATTTCCCACAGGACAATGAGTGTTATTGTATTCATGTGAAGTCACCTCATATTCTTGACAAAGAACTGTGACTCCCTGTTGTGTCCCCATTGTTCCAGTCAACATTTTGATTGTTGTATCGCCGAATCACATTCATATTCTGCTGTCACGTCTCTACATTGTGAAATAAAATCCAGTTTAGTAAACAATGTTTAGCTCCTGTGTTGATATTGCACATGGAGGATTGGATTTTACAGAACTGGGCTAAAAAGATGACATGAAACGGTTTTACAATAAAGCACTTTTTCATTCACATTAGGCCTCATGATAGCTAATAACCTCAATAATATAAGGACTTTACATCAAAGCATCTAACATATTGGTGTCACATCTTACAAGGTTACTTTGGAATGTAATCTATTTATGTATTTAAATGTCGTATTTATAGTGGCATTGCATGAAGGTCAACGCTTTGAAAATATTCTGCTGATCATAGAGACAAATTTAGAAAATTAAGTATATTTTCTTTCAAATGTAAGGCCACTTCCTTCCAATGAACATACCGGTAGAAAATAGATGGCTGGATCAGTGTCCTTGTCCTCTCATTTACAGCTCAAATGCTTTGCTGAGTCTGTGAGTGTGACATACAATGGCACTGTAGGTATGTTCAGTATTTGCTCGTCACAACAAATGTCATTGACGTATCGAAAAAAGACAGCATGATGGTATGCAATGAGCTGCAGGGTGTGTATCATGGCTGAGGAGTGATTTGAGGGAAGTGGCATCAGTGATCAGTGGTGGCTGGTGTCCGGTAGATTGAAAGAGTTCTGTTTGGGGCTCAACCCAAACCAAACACCTTTTGAAATCAATCCACCACATAAACAACCAATTCTGAATGGGTAGCCTAATGTTTCAGAGGGTTATGGTCTGTAACGGCAATATTGATATAGGGTATGAAATAGGTTTAAAATGGTGGAAAGCAGTGGACTAGGCTAACCTATGCTAAAATGCAGTAAGCCAAATCCTTTCACCATGTCGAACACCAACAGAAGTGTAACCACTAATGCTATTTAAAGGGAATCGCCATCATCCATTGCTGTTTCATCCACCAAACGTTTTTGTTTTTGTCCAATCACTCACTAAATGAATGATTGTCATACATGTAAGAATGAAACCATACTTGCAGTAAATAGCTTATGTATTGTAACTTAAGTTGGCTTTTCATCTGACAGAGAGCAATAAAGATCCAAAGGCAAATGTAGTTTGCAGCTGTCCTTTTGTTTTTGGACTGATTTTCAGTCTTTCCTTTTCATATGAAAGTCTACTGCATTGTAGATTAGAAGACACGGCAAAGTCTAACGTTACCTTACTGTGCAAATACTCAGGCTATTGACTGTGCATGAAAGCAGCATGGTTTCACTGCTGTGTGTGTGTGTGTGTGTGTGTGTGTGTGTGTGTGTGTGTGTGTGTGTGTGTGTGTGCGCGCGCGTGTGTGTGTGTGTGGATGCAAGACAGTGAGAGAGCAGGTTCAAACACAGCCAGCGACACTCGAAGCAGAGCAGACATGCAAACAAATGCAGTAAGATGGCGATGAGAAGGAAAGACAAAAACCAAAGAGTAAAAACAGAGATAAAGTCAAGAAACAAAGGGAGGAGGAAAAGGAGGGGAGGGAAGGGGACAACCAAAATGAAACAGGGGTTGTGTTGTGTTCATGGCTGTACTGTGATGAAAAAATATAACATAGGGAAGAAAATATTCTGCCTATAAAGCAATAATCACCTTCGCTTGGGATGACTAGAATGTACGGCGTTGTTATTTGTCCCCTACCTATTACCACTAAGGCCAAGGGCCGCACGTCCCCGCCGGAAAGCATGAGAAAGAGAGGGAAGAGAGAAAACAAACAACAACAAAAAAGGAAAAGAAAGAAGAAAAAAGTCTAAGAAAAAAAGACGTATACTTTTCTTTATCCATTTCATCAAGGTTTAGATCTCCCTGGTTTACAATTGCACAATCTGTCTTAGAGGAGAGAAATTGCAGTGGTGAGAGATAGCACTAGAACATTAAGATCAATAGGACAACTAGCACTCAAGATGTGAACTGGGATATGACTGGACATATTGCCAGGAAGTAAGCGTCAATGAGCATCTTGACTGGCCCATTAGCAGGAAAAGGCCTAACAGATGTGTTGCTGGTGAGGATGTTTATTACCAAAGAGTGAGTCAGTGAATGCAGATGTGGTGCTCTGGGGTTATCATTTGAGTCTGTTGAGTCTGTCAGCTTGGCTTGACGGGTTAATAAAAACAAAGGGAGTAGGAAATGGAAGAGAAAAGAAATGAAGTGATGGTTGAAAGGAAAAAAAAGTATGAACTTTGTGGCGTGGCAAAGTTGGTGCAAAGACACAATCTGGCCTCCGGGTTCTGCTGCAAAGGTTTAGTTCACCCAGAGACAAAATCAGATCAGTTAATACTTTCATCAAGGTTAAGAACAAATAATTTGTTGATTTTTAGATAAAAGATTACAGTAGTTTAAAGCAACTACACTGAGGCAACTAGGTGTCTTAAATTGACCCTCACTGTTCCCTGCAGATCATTTCCTTCCTCCTGCATGGTGACAGGGTGGTAGTCAGCCATGAGCCATTAAAGAAAGGTGTTATATAAACTATTTCCAATCATTTCTCAGAGGCAGAGTGCAGAAATAATCTCACTGGCCAAAGTCAACATGAGTTGGGTAAGCCAAAGAACCAGGTTTTCAGATAGCAAGTAAGGTAACACACACATTAAATTGCAAATAAGCAATAATACATGGTAAAGTCTACTGATATACCAAAGCAACGGATGAGGAAACGGTTAATAAGCACATTTCCTCCAGAGTCTATTGTTGTCTTTACCAGGAAACCTGGGTGTGTATTATTACGTGTATGCAATGGCCGCTTACAAAAGAAAATCAAGACAGACTGTGTTCAAATCACAATCAATCAAATTGCTCAGATTAACGTGGGGTTAGACCTGTTTCAGTGCAAGATAAAATCTGGCATGGCAGCATCAAGCAGGAGTATTTTTGCTATGGCTACCCACAATTTAATATACAGTATGCACTGATGTAGGACAGAGGTAAAAAGTTGACCAGGTCTTAAGGGCCACGTCTTTTTACCAATATCAATCCACACCTAGCATTGGGACTAGTTTAAAAGAACGGTAACATATGAACAGAATCTTAACAGGCCGAAAGGCAGGCCAACTACTTTACCTAGTCAACTTATCCTTGACAAAATGTACAGATTGTGGTTTTTCAGCTAGGCATGATTACTTTACATCATCTCCCTCCTCTTTTTTCTCTTCCGTAACCTGTCCAAAAACATGGTTCTTTGGTTCTGTCCGTTAAGTTTCACTCGAATATGATTCTCTGCCTTTGACAGATGCTTGTATAACTAAACAAATGTCTTCCTAGGTTTTTATTCTGACAAAAAAGTACACCAGCTGATTTCACTGATTAGAACACACTGAACCAGACAACTGGCATGTATCACTGAAATCAGCTGCTGTAGTGAGTGGATAGCAGGTATTGCAAATAAATTAGTCATAGACATTTGCAAAATTTGCCATCTGCATTGCCTCAGAACACTGCCCACATATCAAAAACTTTCAAAAAGTACATTTCAAGTAGATTTGAAGTTTGTTTTGGGAACACTGATAGTTTTACATGCTGAAAAAAGTTAGCATTTTAGCATTTAGTCATATGAAAGACAGCCACAAAGTTAAAAAGCATGTCTTTTCCCAAGCACACACACATGCAGACAGACAGAGAGCAGTGCCTACACACTGTAGACCTGCATCCACAGTACTTTCCACTCGAAAAAACACAGCCTGGAAATGGGTAGAACCAGAATAAAAGAATGATATAAAAGAGAAAAATGTGCACAAATGAGCAATAAATGCTTAAAGCAGATGAGAAATAATAAGAGAGCGAGAGAGAGACAGAAAACAGTGAAAGGAGATGTGGAAAAATCAAATCAATGTTTGATGCAGATGAAAAAGTAAAATAGAAAAAAGAGAGACAAGGTGAGGAAAATCAATAGCAAGCTGAAAAGCTTTCAAAGCACATTGCCTGGCACGCAAATGGGTGTATTCGTCGGAGATGAGCAGCAAATAAAGATGGGAGACATGGGGAAAGCAAAACAGAATAGGATGAAATGGGTTCGGCGGCTAATGCTTTAGCCTCCACCCATCGGGTTTAATGAAGGCGGTCAATCGGTATGTAATGGCCCTGATGTTCCACTTTATACACTGATGAGCAACATGGATGCGGTATGAGATGGAAGAAGAGAGAGCATAGATAGATATAGGAAAAAGAGGGAGAATGTGAGACAGAAAAGGGCAATAAAAGAGAAGAGATGGAGAGAGAGAGAGAGAGAGAGAGAGAGAGAGAGAGAGAATGCTTTGAATGCATGAAATCATGCAGGATAACATGGTTAAGATGTGGGGTTGCCTGGGCTGAAAGTTGTGGGTTCACCTCTTTCAATAGAGTGTGTGTGTATGTATGTGTTCATCTCATCTAACACACTACAGCAACACTGTAATACTATTGTAGGGGGTTAAAATGAACGTCACTAAGAAGTTAAAAGTCAAATTAGACATAAAAATAATATCGTCTTTACTTTCCTTTAAGTGCACGCTGAGTATCAATGGAAGGGTGCTCATACCTTTGTTAGCCAGGCGGACACAGTTGATTTTGGTTTCCTGTGGAGAGAAGAGAAAGACAGACAGGCTGTTTAGGTAACTTGTAGTAAATGGTATACAAATCCCTCAAACAGAATCACATGTACAAGAGTTTAGTTTCTGAGTGGGATGTCTCAAATCAGCAGGGCCAGCCATCTTTGATAAAAGGAGCACAAAAGACCATGCCTGTGTTTTTGCATGCTTTGGCCACTCAACAACCATAACTCTTTGATTGCTAAGTTTCCTTCTCAATACTGAAGATTCTGTAAGTAATCCATTAATATGAACAACTCACTTTGGTTGTCTTTTGCAGGGTAGTGTCGTTGCGAGCCCAGACCATTTTGAAAAACTCTTTCTGGTGCATTCAAATATGCTTTGACATTCATGAACACAAAGCCTTGTGTTGACAACTAGCAGTGTGAGAAAATCAAATCACAAGACAAGCAGCAAACAAACACTGATGCTGTAAAAAGGATTATGTACCTTTGCTAATGTTTTGCATTAGAAAGGCTGTTTAGTATGCAAGTATCTAATGACCGGGCGTCCTTGAATGCAACAGTGACCAATTTCAAAAGAGTTCCTGCTCGCAACTGCAGTACCACATGATGCAAACTTGTACAAATTTAGCTTATAAAAAATATAACTAAGTAAATAATTATATAAAGCTTCCAGGTATGTGTTCATTAATATGTGAACCAGATTTTTATAGTTAACCGAAATGAGTAGAAGCCAAAAACTGTCTTAAAACAAGGATATCAATTTAGAATCATATGTAATGGGTTAAGAAAATGGTCAGCAACAATTAAATGTGTATTCAATTTGTAGTAATGGGATAAAACATGCTAAACCCTGTAATATGTGGATTCATTCACAGAGTAAACCCACAACATTAGTCTTTAAAGATGATCAATGAGATCATGGGACCATGTTATTAGTATTTTATTTTGCTCTGTTTTGCAATACACTGACCAGCTTGATTAGTCTCAAAGCACACATGTACTAACACATTATTAATACCAGGATCAATAAGCTGTTGTGTTGGGCGCTGAATAGATCCATCATCCTCAATTCATACACGCTCATAATCAAAGCATGGACACACACACTGCACACCTCCATTCAGGAGAGAGTATACAGGTACATATTGTCATGTAAAGTACAAAAGTACACACATACAAACACATACACACTCTTCCCCACGTTACTTTTTCCCTTCCCTTCCTTCACTCTCACTTTATCGTTTTTTTTTTGTTTTTTTTTTTACTTTTTATTAATAAAATACTTGTTTTAAAGAATAATATTAATCTCATCAGTAATCTTAAAAATGTACACGTCACCAAATGAGGGGGCAGGACATGACCTCTCTCCGAACCTCTGTCTCTATTTATCCCACAGCTATTTTCTATCATGCCTATATCTACTTCCAGTGCCCTCCTTCTTCTGTTCCTGACACTTTACGTTCCCGTGGTTCCACTGTCCCTGTCATTCTCTTTGTGATGGGCTGTCACCACCTGAAGAGGCATGCACTTTTCTTTATTCCAGCTCTTTTCATTCCTTCACTGCTCCTGTCTTTTCCTCTTTTCATCCCCTCCATAATGTGCTGTCATCAGTAAGTGTACGTATCTAACCCATTTGTCATACAGAGATTGGCCTCCTTCACATGTTGGCCCATTTGTCTTCACCAAAGAGATTACTATAGCTGCTGCCGACACTGACGCCTGTCACTTTATTTGAACGAAATCACTCCCAAGGTACTGCCTGTGTTCATTTATTTTCTTCTAATTTTGGTCTTTTCAGGTACTATTAACACTGAATATATTTTCTTTGACACCTGAAACCTTAAAAAAAAACAAATAAAACAACCAGTTTTATATATTTTATAAGGCCTGTGTTCCACATGTATTCTAGTGGCTGAAGCAACAGTTTTTTGAGAAGTTCCTCTTAGGAAAGGAGTCAAAAAGCAATATGAAGTGTATGATTTTCTAAAAAAAAAGTGGCAAGTCTTAACCAGTGATGGAGAAGTTATCACTCCTACAGACATCTGAATACGCAAAATGTCAACTTTTTATTTCCTTGAAAAGTGAAAGAAATATACCCATTAAAGCTTTTTTACCTTCATTAATATATGGAAAGCTGGAAAATCACATGTTAAAAACAAATGACAATACAAATGGTAACAGCTTGCAGCCTAGTTATCCAGTACTCAAAAAAATCTGTTCTATTGGCAACTGGTTTAGCACATCAGATTAGCATAATAGCTAATTTCATGGCTACTGACTGGCAGTTGTTTTGTGTAGCCTGCTGGTATATTGATAGACAGAATTTAGCTTGCATGGGCCTATCGACTGGTAAGTTGAGCTGACTCAAATTACGACTCAGCGTTTTTTCGAAAAAAACAAAAAAACACTGATGTGGTATTCAAAACTGTATGAGTGGAAACTGATAGCATTGTGTTCACCAGCTGTAACATATGCTCTATGTAAGTTACTTTTTAAAAAATGAATTTAAATACTTTTTTTGTCTACTCATCTTCCGATCCAATTTAGCAATAAAACTAAAATGCATGTGAAAAAAAACAACAATAGTGGCCTCTCGACTTAAAACACTTGAACACCAAATATTGTGTGTACTTCACTTCAGATGTTGAAAATACAACATCGCAAGTTCCACTTAAGGCAGCATGCATTTGGATGACAAATGGCATTTCTGAGGAGATTTTCCTCTAAAAATACGGCCATATAGTTCGTCTGTGCAGCAGCTTATTACGACCCATATTTACGTTTATTTAGGCGGCGACCTCTAGTGGCTGTAGTAATTATGTCGAGACTGTCCTCCCCAAAAATACAACCATATAGGTTGTCTTTGCAAGCATCTTATTACGACTGTTATTTACATTCATTGTTAGGCAGCAAAGTCTGCATAAGGAGGAGTTCGGGTGGATTGATGGGTCAAACAACACAGGACTTTCACCCAGGAGACCATTGTTCATGTCCCATGTGAAACCAAAAGTCAACACTGACTTATTTTAACTTACGTAGCCTACATATGAAACTTAAGTTACATGAATAATGTAGTTATTTTAACCCAAACCATGATCTTTTCCTAAACCTAACCAAACTGCAACCGTTTCACGACGTTAACCACATGTTGTTGTTACCAGGACGACAAATGTCTGGTATGCTTATATATGTTTTTGGGAGTCACTGACAAACAACCTATTCTGTCATTTAGGTTGCAGGACTTGTTTCTGAGTGGTAAGTTACTCTCCAGGCCAACTGCCACACACACACACAAACACACATACAGGAGAAAGTAGCCGGAAAATCATCCTGCAATGCTCAAAACTGATCATGTTGATTGATGAACGGTATCATTACAATGTGACATCTACCTGCAGGTGTCACACTGTCAGAACATGATGGAGAAAGATGGCACGGAGGCAAACTGAGAGTTTAATATTCAGTGTTTCTAAAATATTATGGCTGCATTATGTGAAAGTGGATTTCATTTTGCCATAAAATGACATAGGTTACCTGCAATTTTTTTACCATCATGTGTTTTTCTTTTGTGCAATCAATCAGTCACAGTGAAAGAGAAAGGGTATAATGGTGAGCAAAACAGGAGAAAGGCACTTTTTTGTTCTGAATGTTTGTTATTGTCAAGTTATTGTGCTTGTGTTTGCATACTAATGCATCTGTCTTTGCGTGTGTTCGTGTGTGCGTGAGTGTGTGCTGGGAGCTGGCTTATGAAGTTAAAGAGCAGAGAAGATGAATGTTAGCGGATGATGGATGGTGTGAGCCTCTCAGCTGGATCTTTCCACAAGACAAACCACACCTGCTTCTACTACATCTCTGTCTGCTTTCCATTTGTCTGTCTGAATGACTGACTTAATACCTGATTTATTGTCTTTATTATCTGATTCTCTCATTGGTTTCTGTGCATAAGTGCATCATTTGATTGTAGATAACGTGTCCAGAAACTGAGAATGAATGCATGTTAACATACATGGATGGCCTCAAACAGTGATCAGTGTGTTTTGTCCTACTAAAGGCTGATTTATACTTGTGCACTGGTGTGTCTGCGTCGCTCTGCAATTACACCACCAAAAACACTAGTTGGCGGTGAGGCTTCTATGCCACTGTGTTGAGTTTCTTCCAGTTTCTTTGTGTACATTAAACAATGGGCAGGTCATGTTACTTTTACTGAAATTATTGCAACGCAGAAAAGAGAGAAGACGTCAGAGGAGATGATGTGTACGACCACTGAACCAATCGAGGTAGAAGGAGGGTGAAATATTGTGCTTAACCTCTCCTCGATTTGGTCCATGTTTGTTGGAGAAGAAAGAGCAGCCGGAAATGCGTAGGAGGAAATGCAATGCTACCAAGCGGACCAATCACAGTCGTTGCTGTATGCGTCGCCATTTCTGGGGAGGTGCACGTCAGGCTACGACGTAGGGAACGAGGCTGTGCTGTGTGTTGGGATATAGGTGTTGTAGTCTGACTCAGCTAAAATCTGGAAGTTTCCTATATGATAAACTCCATGTATGAGCAAGCACAGGGCCAATTGTGTGTGGTTTCTTTGTTTGCTGAAAAACTATAAAAAGTCTCTTGAGAGACACTTCCCTCTGACTTCTGTGTGAAGGTATGATCTCCAACATATATGTATGTATTTGTGATGAAAAATCCATGGGAATAAAGTATCACATAAGGCCTCAGCAATAATAGATGTCTGAAACGTCTACTTCTTTGATATGCCTATCATTAGGGCAGAGTATCCCACCCTAAGTGTGGTGTATATCCTACAAAAAGCCACCATGGGAATCAGATGAGTTCCCTGAGCACCAGTGACTTGTGTTTTCTAGAAATTGGCCCTATCGTGCCTATTTATGGTCCATTTAGAGGCCGGGCTGTTCTGGATTCACAGTCATCGTGAATAGAAGCGCTGCCTCGTCTTCACTCATGCTAATGGGCTGAACCTCAGGAGGTTGCAAGAAGCAAAGTTAATAAATGTAAGGCCAATTTATTGCTCTGCCTCTATCCAGAGAGGCTGGGAGAAGGGGGGGGGGGGTTGTTTACGGTGGAGACACTGGAGACACAGTGTGTGTGTTTCTACGTGTGTAGTAGTTAACTTTGTCGAGCCTGACAAGAATACTAAGTGTGTATAGGAGATGCAGCTGCTGTGTGGGTGAGCTCTCTCTCTCCATCTATCTATCTTTCCATCTTCCTTGCTCTCTTCCCTCTCTCTTTCTTTCTTACCATCAGACAGTTGGTTGGGTCAGTGTTCTGACTGACTGGCAGGTTTTCCAACCATGTGTGTTTTCTGCCTGACTTCTGGATACTGTGATTGGCTGCAGGGGTTCCCAGGCAACCCAAGGTAGCCAGGGTAACATTTTTTTTTCTGTAAGTCTTTCTTACTAGCTCTCTTTCTCCTCTAGTTGTTTCTGAACAACTTCAGTTTTGCTAACAGCTGTTTCTGGTACCAAAAAGTTCTTGACACACACACACACACACACACACAGATAGAAACAGACATAAGCATGAAAGGTTCATATGCATAATCCATACACATTTTAGTTTGACTAATGGCTGTTGCGCACAAATTCCTACACACACACCTGCCCACAAGCCAAAGGCAAGCAAGTTTGTGTGCTTTCCCACACACACACACACACACACACACACACACACACAGAATAAAAGTGCATTTAGGGATTTTCGAGTCAGCTGAGTGCATCTTGATTGACATCGACTGTCAGGTAAAATCTCTCTCTATATCTCTCTCCTACAACCTCCAAAATCTGCACTCTGAGGCTTGCATGGTGTGGTGTATGTGTGGGTGAGTGTGTGTGTGTGAATGACGTTGATTGTCAGAGTACCTTGGCCAACCCCTGAGGCTTTTTACTTGTCAAGAAAGGTGTCTGGCTGCATTTTTCACAGCGCGGGAGGGCATGTTTTTTTCCGTGTGTGCCACCGTTTCCTTATGTTTCGTGTCATTTCTCGCTCCATTTCTCCTCGCTTTCTTCGTTCTCCTCTCTGTTTCTCCTTCAACAATTTGCACTTTTGTGTCTTTCCTCCCTCCTCCTTCAGTCTCCCAGCTTCCTCATCTGTCTGTCTCTTCTTCTATCCTCCCATGAATTTCCCCTTAATTTCACATCCTGTATTTTACCCATTAAACTGGTGCTCTTATCTACAATGAGTAAGAAGTTGGTCCATGGAACTGTGTCTGTGTGTTTGGTCTTCTCTCTATTCCCCTCCCTTAAATCTCTTTGCTGTACTCCCCTCATTTCACCATTCCTCCGTCTTTCTACACTTTTTCATCCATGATCCTCCCCCTCTCATTTCCCCAATTTTTGCTTCTTTTCCTTCGTGCCTCCTCGAGAGATCAATACAGCGTGCAAGACATGGGTAAACTGATGGAGGCAGCCAGGCATAAGGCTGAAAGTATGTCGACACTTGAGCCTGGAACCTGGCTGGATTTGCGCCTAAACATTTTGGGTGATAACGCCTTGCCTGCAGTCAGCATTCCAGCTCCATCCTAAGGTGTTGGAGGGGGTGGAGGTCAGGGATCTATGCAGGCAAGTTCTTCCACACGGGAAGCAAACTGGGGAAACCTTTTTTTTTTGGGCCCGGCCTTGTCACAAAGTTGGAAGCACTGTTCTCTAAAATATCATTGAGTTCTGCAGCTTTAAGATTTCACTTAACTGGAACTAAGGGGCCTTGCCAAACAACCTATTTGTCGTTTAGTTTGGAGGACTTGATATAAAGGTCTAAAACCATTAAACATCATAGTGGGGTTTCTTTCACTCTGCAAACCATGTCCTCCATACCCCCCTGCCAGCCTCCATCTTTGCCTCCAGTATTATATCTTCTTTAATGTCTCTTTCACTCTTTTTAGACTTTTATTCCCCCTCCCTCTATCGTTCCTCATCCCTAAGTCCCCAATCACTCTTGCTCTTACTTCTCTTACTTACAGCCCCAGGCACTTTATTCCTGTCTGTGCGTGTGTTTGCCTTTAATGTGGGTGGTGTGCGTGTGTGTGTGTGTGTGTGTATGTGTGTGCATGTGTGTGTGTATGTGATATCACACGACATCGAGGGAGAAATCAAGATTGCTGTTGGTGAGCGGTTTTAATGTGCAGAGTGTTGACTAATTGGCACAATGATGGGAGATGAGAGACTGGCATCAGACTGATGTCACCCCGGAGGGGGGAGAGAGGTAAAGAGGGAGAGAGAGAGAGAGAGAGAGAGAGAGAGAAATGGGTTAAAGAAAAAGCAGAAAAGGAAGAGGGAGGAAGAGGTGTGTGAAAGGAAATAGGAAGTTAAAATATAGGTAGGAGGACAAGGAGAACCTTAAGGAGAAGGAGAGAATAAAAAGAAGAGGGGGAGGAAAAGAAATAGAGGGAGGAATAAAAGTATAAAAGTTGAGGGGAGAGCAAGTGAAATATGATACAGGGATGAAGAAAAGGAAGGATGGAGGGAAAGAGAGCTGGAGAAAGAAGAAGAGGGCGAGGGAGAAGGGTTAAGTAAGAGCAGAGGAGGAAAAGATGAGGGGGGAGAAGAGACGGACAAAGAAACACAGAAGGAAATTGAATGGAGGGAAAGAAGAAGGACATAAAGTTGAGAGAATTTGAGACATGGAAAAAAAATGTAGTGGGATTTTTTTTCCTATTAGAGAGACAGAGGCAACAGCAGTGAGCAATGAAGAGATGGAGAGTGGGTGGATTGAGAGAACAATTTCTTCTAAATGTTCTCGAGAGAGAGAGAGAGAGAGAGAGAAAGTGACAGAAAATGAAAGAGAAAGAGGGAGGAGAGACGTTCTCCTTGATGGACAGGTGGAGCTCAGAGGGGAGAAAAAACTAGCAGGATTATCCAAGACAGGCAGAGAATGAGAAGCCGACTTTTATCCATGGGATCAAACTACAACAAACCAGCCAAGTCCTCTAAAATGTAAATGAGGAGTTTCTTTCCAATATGCAACATCAGCTGCTTGAGGAAAAAAAAGGGACACCTACTCTCACAAAATGACTGACAGCAAGGAAATTAAACAAATTATGGGACTTTGTGAGAACTGCAGATAACTTAAGTCCGTGATTGACAAAATATCACTTTCACATATCCTTACTGCAACAGTATATAATTGATATGTTGAATTTAGAGAATAAATTATTCAAATACTGACATTCTTCTTTGTGCAGAGGCAGGGCTCAGCAGTCTATTCAGAGTCAAATGACAAATGGCCACGGTGGATTCACTGGCCAATTTCATTTCTCCGTGGCCAGTGCAGCTTTCCAAACTATATATTTTTTTAAAAGAACTGATGCAAGACCTTTGTTGTCCTTTTGTGTGGAAGGAGACATGTCCTTCAACCAGACCGGTTAGGGTCAAGCTATTGTCAACAAACATTCACCCTGCTGACGAGTCCTTGAGGAAGGCACTGAGAGTCTACCAGCTCCAGGGCAGCTGCTGTGTATCTGACCCTGACCATTGACTTCCCTGTGAAGTGAGCAGGAAAAGACACAGCTATGAGGACAATGCTGTCATATCTCTGCTGAGGACAGTCTCAGCTGAGATATGACAGCATTGGTCTTTTTTAACTACACCTCGTTTAGTCAGGCTAACAATGCAGATGCAGTGTAATTTTGCTATATCACCCCAAAACCTCTCTTTTGGAGGAGGTTGGGCATACAAAGTTTCTAACGTTTTATGAATGTGTGTCCATTTTTGATGCCTTACTTCCTTATCAAATCATCTGGGCTACGGTGGCTGCACAGGCCCTCTTGCTTTTCTATTTACTTTTTGCCACCAACCCCCTCCATCAGCACCCCCCACAATGCTCCAATCCATGACTCAAACAAACCTCACACTGATTGGATTGACTGAGATCCAGTCAAATAAGGAATTCTTATGTGACCGAATTTAGGGTATGCACATATACAAAGCGCACGCATACACTCAACTGGCAAGCACAAGCAAAAGCACCCACACTTTTAAATGCATACCCATCGGCTCACACGCACGCTTGTTTAATCATGCAAGAACCCCCCCACACACACACCCTCACAAACACTCTCTCTCCATGTGAGTGCATTGTGGGAAATCTGCCTTCTGGAGGAGGATATTACATCATGGCGTCAGCCAGCCTGCCCGGCCCCGCTCGCCAAGCTGAGTCACCGTGGTTACGGCAGTGGAAAATTAAAACAACCCTCACAGGGGTTCAGAGTATTATGGAAATTCAAAAGCCAAGTTCAAGTTGTGAATGAGTTATGAGAAGGAGAGAGGTGGGGGAGGCGGGCGGGGGGGTGTTGTTATATTTGCAGACGGTATAATTGCCGGGCAAGAAGGGGAAGCAAACAGACGGATGGGTTCTGGGAGTGAAGATTCCCAGAAGGACTTTTCTTCATTTCTTTTTTTTTATCTGATAAGAAGTGACATAACGTTCATTTTACTGGACTACGGCCTTGAGAGGGTCATTCAGACTGCTCCTGCACTACTCAGTCTGCAAATTTAACCTCTCCTCAATCACTGATGCTTAGACACCTGCTGTGACATCACTGATTAAGGTGTGGCCAAAAATACTTGTGAAGCAGCAGCAGTCTTTTGCCCTTTGCAATACTGTGATGATTTGCCCTTTAACACAACTGTTACGAAATCCTTTAAATATTATATATATATTTTTTTTTCTTTTATATACTTATATATGCTGCTAAATGGGGATGATTGCTGCCAAACTTGTGTTTAACATGCAATGACAATAAAGCACCTATCTATCTTAAAGCTTCCAAAATCTCTCTGGGACAAGGGCGTCACTATTCTTTCATAATATTACGAGTAGTTTTTTTTTGTTTTCTTCTAATGTTCTCTATTGGTTTAAAGATTGTTTCCAGGTTTTCCTGGAGTCGTAGAGAGTTTTAAAGCCCCTAGTTAGTCTGATGGTATATGCTTTTGTTTATAAGTAGAAAATGAGACAATTCAGGTAAATCTACCACAGCATCTTTTTCGATATTAGGGGCGCCAAAAGTCAGAAATGTTCTAATTCTACACATACAGGCTTGAAGGGAATAAGAAAATACTGAATACCTTTATTTGTTTATTTATTTATTTGAAAAAGATAAAACCTAAACTAAACTGAGTATCAATGTTAAGCTAATGGTGGCTTTAATATATCTGTATCAGCCTTTGAAAAATAATTTCCAATTTATCTCATTTGGCCAACACATCCTTGACAATATTCTTTCCTGTTATTTCCTGTTATTATACTGTTATAAATATTGGAGTCTTGAGACTCACCCCATTGGCTCTGCTCATGGCCTGGAAATAGATGCTGTAGCTCTTGGCCGGTGACAGCGGAGGATTCCAGAAACCACCATAGCTCTTGTTGTCTCCGACCGTGAACGGCTGTACAACCGTGAGGCTGGATGGGGGCAGTTCGGCAGCAATGTAGTAGGGCGAGTCCAGGATGGAGGCGTTGCGGAAGCTGACAGGTGCGGAGAAACACTCGGGGGCTTCGGGGGTGGCACGGCGGGTCTTGGACTTGCGCTCCTCCTTCACAACGAGCTGGTAGGAGCTGGAAAGACAAATAAAGTTAAATAACGGAACAGAATAGAAGACAGTTCTCTGTCAATTTGTCATTTCTATTTGGGTGGGGATTTTTATAAAAACTCTTGTGTCCCCGTCATTTAAATTTAATTTGGTCAAATAGTGCAAATCTACAGGGTTCAATCGGTAAAGGGGGACTGTTGTAGCCCTACACTGTCATTTGAACTCTTAAAACAGATGCATTGTTACATTAAATATGGCCTAATTTAGCTAAAACAGTGATTGGTTTGATCTGACAATTACACTTATCCCCATTATTCACTATCACTATCACTGTGGAGCCCCCACCATTATAAAGCTTTAATTTCCAGAGTGCTTTATATCCATTTTGGCAATAAAAGCATTAGCAGAAGAGGACTAAGGTCTGTAAAGAATCCTCAGGAAAATGCCTGTTATCCTTTAAAAAGGAGTGCAATTTGCTCCAAGGGTCACTTTTTTTTTCCAAATGGTAGATATACTTTGGAAGCCAACTTCAGCTAACTTTCTGACAAAGTAGCTGGCAGATCATATCTTGTGCTGACTCAGCAGAAAAATGTGAATTTAAAGTAAGAAATGTGTGTGTGTGTGTGTGTGTGTGTGTGTGAGTGAGGTTACATCCTCCTTTGCATACACGTGTGTCCTGATACACATTAATAAGTCCACATGTGTCTCTCTCTGACCCGTGTGTGTGTGTGTGTGTGTGTGTGTGTGTGTGTGCGTGCGTGCGCGCGCGCACGCAATCTAGCAGGTGTGCTGGGCGTGTGTATGTTCTAACAGGTGTGTAGAGGTGTGTTTATATACTTAATTCTACTTTGTCTGTGTGCGTGTGTGTGGGCTCTTGCGTGTGTGTGTGTGTGTGTGTCTTTCCATTCCGCTCTGAGAGGCTTCATGAATGGCTGAGGGCTCCTTTAGCGGTCAGGACAAACGCAGCGGCCCTCCGCAATTACCTCCGTCCTCCACGCCAAGAACTCACTTCACAATTATACGCAATTAGGGAAATGTATGTTTCTGTGAAGGGGGCCGTGGCCAATTATCCCCAGCTCCCGTTTGGCAGCTTTCATAAAAGATAATTGCTGATGACCAAAGATGAGTCTCTCTCTCTCTCTCTCTCTCTCTCTCTCTCTCTCTGCTGTTCCTGTCTTTCTGGTGAAATATCCATTTCAAACTAATGGCTTTCAGAGGCTGCACAAGGGATGAAGCAGAGGCCTAGTACAAGGGGCGAATAGGGAATTGTGTGTGTGTGTGTGTGTGTGTGTGTGTGTGTGTGTGTGTGTACGAGGGTGTGTGTTTTCAAATGTGTGTGTGCATGTGTTCGTAACTGCGCATGTGTTTGGACTTACAGGTGTTCCTATGAGTGTGTCCCACTGTATGCATAAGTGTTGTTGTACTTCTCTCTTTCCGAGGAAGAGTTGGAGTTTTAGACCTTCAGAGAGGTCTTGGAAAATGAGAACAATTTGGAAAAAGTGAGGACATTTTTTTGGAACATGAGGACATTTCTGATGATTTTTACTTCTCCAAAGGGCTGTTTGACGGTTAAGACTTGGCTTTGGGGTTTAAAGTTAGAATTAAGTTTAGGATTAACGCATTATATCATTAAAAAATACCTCTGGAATGTGTGTACATGAGTGCATGTTTTCATGCGTGCAAGTCTGGTCTTGCGTGTGTTCTGTGTGCGCAAACATATTTCTACAATGGTAAGTTATGAGTTTGTCTTCATCTGTGAGCAGGTGTGTAGTGTGTGTTCATGACTGCATGTGTGCAGACGTGTGTGAGTGTGTTTTAGTATGTGCGTGCATATGCATTCATGTTTATGTCTGCAAGCAAAAGTGTGTTGACATCCACTGTTAGCCTTTACAAGTGCCTTCCTCCGTGTGCACTTGAATGCACATGTGAATGCATCCGAGTGCACATGCTGATATGTTGTGTGTGTGTGTGTCTCAACCACAACAGCTGCTCCTCTTAGCAGAGCCATTTAGGTAAACATTCCTCATCTAAGCTCCTGAACTCGAGATGCTCTGATCTCCTCAGAATAAATAAAAAACACAACACCACAAAACATTAGCGTGCACATTAACAAGCAGATGCCTCTTCCCTGCTACCCCACGTACATCTGTTGGCACTTAAAACATGTAATACTTTGCACAAAAACACACATAATAGGCAAACACGCAAAGGGGCTTATCATGAGTTGATAAAGATGTTAGTGATTGGAGTGCAGCCTAATTCAAAATGAGATATATTTGCCATGTGTGGGTGATAAATGGCGAGATATGGTATGGGATTTACAGATATTAACACTAAACCACTGACCCACTCTCACATTTCACAACTCCATTTCCCCAAGTCCAAATTGAAGAGATATATATTCTCCATGCACTCTTGTTGAAGCTGTATTTCCCTAAAGGCAACTGCAGAGTAATGTTCTCCCCTACATCAATTAAATGGATGAGATCACATGTTCAAAGTGAACTTTTAATTAAAAAACACACTGGCTGAAAAATTGAGAAAAGGAAACAGAATAAATTAGCTGTGTGTCCATTATAAAACAAAACCAGAGAGTGCAGTAGACTGGGGACTGGAAGAATTGAACAAACTTGAGTGTGTTGTGTGTTCATATTATTTCTATCCACTTTTATTTTATTTTACTTACTATAAAGACAGCAATATGATGAATGGTGACCTGCTGCTCTTCACTACCACTACTTTGGGTCTGACTGTATCATCTTTTAAAATGTTAATGTTCACAGCCTGATATTTGCAAGACATGATGGGTGGCTATTTATTAAATGACTGAACACAAAGTTTCCAGAGATGATGTATGAACTTCAAGGGAAGAATGTATGCAAGTATACACGTCTGCCACTGGATGCTACATAAGTGACCATGATTTGCATGTGTTTGTGCATTATGTGAAAAAAAAATGGCCAGTTCCTGCCTGTAAAAATCTTTTTTTTTCATCCCTTCATGTGAACAAGCTGTTGGCTGGGAGCTTCAGTTAAAGCAGTCAAGTCTCAAGTGACCACACACTGACTGCAAAAATACCATCACACATTTATGGCCTGTCATGTCAGCTTGGACATCTTCAAAAGGCAGCAGCTAAAAAGCTACAAGACGTAAGTGCCTAATGATGATGCGTTTCATTTTTTTTTAAATGAAGTCCCATTCTATGAGTTCCTTTGGATACAAATTGGATTTATATGTGTGAGTGACTTTAATGGCTTTAAAAGAGACCCTTGAGGAAGACGAGAGAGGAAAGTGGATGGAAAGAGAATAAAGAAAGAGAGGGTGAAGGGAGGAGAAAATGAAAGGAATGGAAGTATGGGAGAAAAAAGTGGGGAGGGCATCAGAGAAGAGTAAAGGAGAAGAAAGAAGAGATAAGAGAAGAGACTAGTAAAAAATAGAAACAAAAAAATGATAGATATGGGTAAGAAATTACCTGATAGGTGCACCGCGTGATTGGGCAGGCTTTAGCAGGATGGTGATGGTGGTCTCTGTCTCGTTCAGTGGAGCCTCAGATTCGTACTCTGGCATCATGGGGGCTGATGGTAAAAAAAAAGAGAAAAAAATAAGATGAAGCTGCAGAAATTGACATCTGAAACCACTGCTGTGTCTCAAATCGCGTACTTCCATACTTACACTTAATATTTTGAGTGCACAAGTGCGTTCACACTGACAAGTATGGCAAAATGCAGTGTACTATGAGTACCCGGATGATGTACTCATAATGGTCAGAAAGTTGAGTGTGGAACGCTGCACACTTCTCACCCTCAATGTTCGCCATCTTGGCCACGTAGCGGAACGGGGTGGGGGCAACCAACATGTTGGTTGTCGAAAATTAATGCACTACACAAGTCAGTACACAGTGTACACAGTATACTGCATGTAAGTGTACTAACGGAAGTACCTGATTTGAGACACAGCTCTGGGTACCATTTACAGAATGATGGGAATTCCATCATTTTATTGTCCAGCACAACAAAAATAACTACATTTACTGTAGCTGTAGACATTTTAACCTACATTCTGCCCTGTAAAATGATAAATATTAGTTAATGACAACCCAAATCATAATTGTTTCTGACATCACTCAGGAATTATATGGGTAGCAACCCGCTGACCCTGTCCCTTCCTCCCTTACGTTCCTCAACCCAGCAAATACTTTGCAAAGTTAAACATGATTTTCAATGTGTAAAATGAGCATTATGTCAAAGGGCAACATAGCTATGGAAAGGAGAGAAAAGGATACTAGACTTAGGACATGTTTTCTGAAATTGATATACAAATTCTTATGAAAACATGTGAGGTCTACATATGTTTTCAGGTTTCAAGTCAAGGCTGTCACAGCCAACCATATCTCATTTTTTCGAGTTAATAGTAAATAAAATAAGGACTTATTCCCATCTACATGTTAAACTCTTGGTTCTGCTCGAGGTTTCTACCTGTTAAAAGGGAGTTTTTCCTTGCCACTGTCGCATAGTGCTGCTCATGGTGGGAACTGTTGGGTCTCTGTAAATATAAAGAGTCGGTCTAGACCTGCTCTATTCGAAAAAGTGCCCTGAGATAACTTTGTTATGATATGGCGCTATATAAATAAAACTGAACTGAAACTGAATACTGATGTATTATGTAAAACTTTAAAAACAAATCTCTTCTGGCTCTGATATTTTGGTTATTTTGTTCCGACATTACCGTATCACATCTTGACAACAGTGATCTTATCAGGTTCTGTTAAGAGCAACAATAAGACGAGTGTATGCTTCATTCTGAAAGGCTTCAGACATTCAATTACATTCAAGTTTTTAATTTCACATCTGTCACGCCTTCATATTGGAGGTGCGACATCAGTGCCTATCTGAGTAACACATCAACACTTTTTTCCCTGATTGATGTGGCATTTAGGTTAATAACACAAGTCCAACCCTCGTCCTATGTCCATCCATCTCTATCTGCATCATTTAATTTAAATCTCCTCATCCTTTGGTCCCTGAATGAGATAATGAAGATTGGGGATGGCGTGACATTTGGAGGGAGACATCTCTGTTATGTGTGGAAGCACCGTGTTTTTTTCTTCTTCTTAGCAACATGTTGTTAAGATTTCAAAGGATGATGGAGGAATGGAGTCTTAGTGGAAAGGTCATGCTAAAATCACTCTAGGTGTTGACAGATAGGACAACGCTGATAACACGCTGTTAGACTGTAGTCTTCTGTAGTTCAACCAGCATTTGACAATGCCAGGACACTGGATTCAGTTGTGTAGGTCAGTGGGTAGAGGAAGGCATCCATGCTGCTAATTCACAAACCGAAACAAATATTATTAGATTGAAAATACATTTCCCAGGGGGTTAAGTGTGATATGTGTAGCTTTTTATCTTAAATACGCTTTGGTATAATTAAAAGAAAGTGATCTTAAGCCACATTTCCCATAAACCCCAAAGCCTCTTACAACAAAGGAGTACAGTTTCCAGGACAAAATGTTTGTAACTGCATAAATATGAAAAGATGCAAGCTTGCCTGCTCAGCAGAGCCTGTCTGGGTATATAAAGGCTACAAAGGAAGATTTATGCTGCTTCATATCACATGTGGATTAAGACAAGTGATGCTGATCAATTACGTAATGACAAAGAAGATATAAACTCTCTTTGGATTACCTAGGGGTATAGATTTCTGATGTTTTTCTACCTACAAAGTAGGTGATAACTCAAATAAGGTTGTACTTAAATATGAAAATACAAGCAGGTGCAATCTTGCTTTGAATGTCAGTATCTTGATGTTCTCTTTACACATATTTTGAAAGAAATTGTTCTACATTGTGGGAATAAATCTCTACACACTGTACAAAGAATGGATTACCATATGTGGGGTTGAACTGAGCAGATAAATGTTGCTCTGGCAGGTAAGTTTGTCACCTCTACAAAAAACCTTGACAGCTGTCCACCCCATGTCTCATTGGCCTTTGCTGCTGTAAATGAAATATAGTAAGCCTTCCAGAATATGCAACTCCTCAATAAAATTCTGAATCCAGTTCAAAAATGTTCAATAAACAGTTCTATAAACAGTAGCATGCATCCTGCATTCAATTAATGCTAGTGATGCAATGGAATGAGCCACCATTTGTGAATTTATCCTGAATTTATTCTGCATTGGTACTGCAGACAGTTCATTACAGTAACAGCTCATCGTGTGCTTTCAATACGAAGTTGTCGCCACGGATATGTTGATAAAAAACCACAACTAAAGGTCACAACTACCTCAATGAGGAGGAAATAGAAATAACAACATCCTGTGAAGGAAAAACAATCAGATATGCCATTTGAGAAGGGAAGGTGGAGACAGAGAGGAAGAAAGAGAGAGGGGAGAAAGCGATTGAGACACTGAAAGAGGAAAGGGAAGAGAAAAGGGAAACAGCCGAGAGAGACAGAGGGAGAGTTAGGTAAGGCTGGAGAGAGACATAACGGGTGAGTCAGATAGATAAAGGGCAAAGAGAGGCACACAAAGAAAGAAAAAGTGAAGGGTTTTGATTTTACATCAGTCAATCTGTCATTTAAACAACAAAGAACACCCTTCACAAAACAGCTGGTGTGAGAAAAGAGAAGTCCTCTTGTTCCAGAATAAAGAAATGCATTAACATGTGAGGGCATTTCACAGTTCTTGCCACAACAGTTGATTGTTTTCCTTTTTTTTGTGGTGCCACTGACATTTTCTATGAACCAAGGCGGGTGACATAAACACAGGGTTACAAATGGAGAGAAAAAGTCAGATAGATATGAAAACGGTCACTCAGACAGACAAACAAAGACACAAACAAAAACACAGACTGGCACATTCAGAGAGGAAGTGACTGACACGCCGACCCACCAGCTGGCCAACAAACAAGCCCTCAATGTCTCCTTCTTCACCTGCTATTATTGTAATAATAAGTATGAGTGTGCCACAGTGTCTTTGTGTGATGAGACAGCAAAGATCAAACAAACGTCACCAGAAATGAAAGGACAAACTCACGTCAACACATTTTTTGAGTAAATGAATGCCAGAAAGATGTACAAACACAAACCACTCAAAGCTATTAGCACTTCAAAATGTGACAAAGGATTTTTTACCTGCTATCTTGGTGGTAATGCGGGTGGTGACGGGCGGTCCGAAGCCCTTGTTCGTGGAGGCTTTGAGGGTGAAGAAGTAGGTGGTCCCTGGGTAAAGACCTACGAACAGGTGATGGGTCTCGTTCCTGAGCTTGAACACCCGTCCCCTCTGCGTTGTCAGGTCAGCGCTGGGGTCCAACGAGCTCAGGGCCTTGTAGGTAATCTGGAGACATACAGTTTTACACATTTCAGCTTTACTCTGTTTGATGTAATGTAGTTTACTTTTGTTTTGTTAAGTTTGGATAAATGAATCTCATCTCAGCTAAGGTTAGCTTAGCATACTGTCTCTTAGCATTTATTTATTTGAGAGTATTTAGTTCAGATAGGAGCAATTTGTTTACTTTAAATTATTGTTTGTTTGTTTGTTGTTGTTGTTGTTTGTTCAGACCAGCAAAGCTTAAGTTAAGTTAATTTAGACTCTCTGGACCTAACAGACTCCTTAGCTTACAGCAGTTTAACATTGTACTGGTTTGTTTACCCCTTATGCCAACAACTATCTTTCACAGTGTTGACTTTAGTGAAGCTGTTGTTGTGGCGAACGAATTGAGAAACAGTTGATTATTTACAAATCCATTAGACATTCAACAACTTTAACATTCATTTGGACTCAACAAAAGGAGTCCAATATTCATTCTCTTTTTAGCTCTTTTTTTAGCCAACTGTTGAGGAAAATATTTGGCTCTAAAGGCTCAACTGAGATGAGAGTGTTGTGGGCTGTAAAACCAAATCAATAAGCTGAAAGATGCTAAAATGCTGCATAGGAATTGTAGAGTCATTGATAATTCTCTGCGGGTTCATCACCTTCGAGTGAGCCATTTCACAATATGCAGTCATTGGTTAATTGTTTCTATAAAAATATAGATTAGTGCATTAATTCCAGTTTAAGAGGTTTCATCAGTTGCCTTTTTATCAGTAGTTTCATCACTCTGAATCTCAAGAACATTCAGAATGTAAAACCCTCTTATTTTGTTTGTAAAGGACTAAAGTCTGTACTCAAAATGAAACTAGATTTCTGATATTCAGATTGTGTTATTAATTAAAGACTAAATTACTGCTCACCCCATGTATTTTCCTTGCTAAACTGAAGAAAAGCCAAGTCTTTCTGTGCAACTGTAAGTCAATGTTCATTTTTCACAGTAAGCTTAAGAGTTTGACCCCCCACCCACCTCCGCTGTCACATCAGAGCAAATCCAAAATATCGACCATCTGTTATTCAATTGTCTGTTAAACTTTACACAAATCAATTTTGGAGTTGAAGTGATGTTGGCTCTATACTACAGGTCTGTGTTTCTCCACATGATCTCCACTTTGAAACTGGAACAAATTGAGCAAATTGACCCATGGCCACTAAACTGGCAGAAGCACTTCAATAGTTCTTCTGTTAAAAGAACTGTCAATGTCTGTCGCAATGTTGCTACTGGCAAGTTTCCACACGGCACAACTGTCAATGACTGCACACAAACACACAAACACACACACACACACACACACACACACAGTTGAACAGGACAGCTGTCATTGTGAATGACAGTCAATACAAAAGAGTATTGACTGGATGGAAAAAACACATTAATAGCAATTCCACCCCAAATACATTTCAGCACGTCATCAAGTGTGTGTGTGTATGTGTGTATGTGTGTGTGTGTGTGTGTGTGTGTGTGTGTGTCTGTGTCAGGGTCTCTAAGTGCATTTCAGTTAGTCTTTCAGCCTCAAAGTGAGAAAAAAATAAAAAATAAAGTGTGGAGGCAAGGTAAGAACGAGCGCGGGAGGTAGAGAAGAAGAATGAACCAGAAGGCACTCGGTCGAGCGGAAACCTCCACCAACGCATATTTTCTTTCTCCAACTAGCAGAGCTGTAGCCCCTGGAATGGTTCATGTTTCCTGTCATTTGTCTTCTGGGTTTGATTTCTTGACATAACAGCATGTGAAGGCGGCGCTGTTTAGCTGACTGCCAACTAGGAGATCCCAGAGGAAAACTTTCCCACCAGCATAAGTGGAGCATAATAGCTATGGCTACGAAAACAGAACATATCTAATAACTAAGTCTCACACTCACATCGCCATCAAATTCAACACATCCTAGGACTGAGAGCACCCTGTAGACCAAATCATATCTAAATCTGTTGGTTATCTTCTGGGATATCTAGCTATCAATAGACAAACTGGGTAAAACAAAAGCAGGAGTATAAAGAAAAGAGATACATGCAAAGACAGTAATAATGAGTAGGAAGCAGATATGCTGACTTTGAGAGAGAAAATAAACAATAGATAGAGCTCTCCTAATGGACCAGTGGTCTAAGATTGGTACCACACAATCATAAACTCTCCGGTTTGGATCCAGCGTGGGACATTTGTTGCATGTGATCCCTATTTCCCATCTGCCCATGTTTCCTGTCACACTCTACTCTGGTCAGTCCACCAAGGCCAAAAAAAATCTTGAATAAATTAATGAATGAGACAGAGAACAAGATTAAATTAGAAACCGAGCTTGAGTTTACAAAAAAACAGTATAAGTAAATATGTACTGGTGTGTTACAGACACTTCTTTTCCTCTTTCTCAAGCGAACTTTTGAAATGTCGCAAAAAAGGAATGTGAATTAGGCCATCTAACCCATGTACGGGAGACAAATGGAGGGAGGTCCTCAGGAATTTGTTTCTATTGGGCAGGTTTGAATTGTTCCTTCATGTCAGCTGGTGTCGGCCATGTTTCATGCTGTCCGGAGACGAAGACAAATTAATGTGAAACAGTTCAGCGGAAACAGCTGAACAGTCATGTGAGTTAAATGTTTGCTACGTCAGAACTTACTCGGCAAAGGCGTTTCCATATCTCATTTAGTGCATCAACGCTTTTTAAAAAAGGCAAAAACCACCTCAAGCGAACGTAAAAACTTTTTCGCTCAATTCAGGAAGCTTTATCAAATTTTGCTGTTTCTATACAGCTTTTCTAATGTGATACTTCAAAATGCGCATAAAAATACGTTTATGGAAACAAGGCTAATATGTGCTGAAGGAGGGAGAGAGCAAAAGAAAGATGTGGAGGCACAGAGCTGAGATAAATGAATGCTGCCCAGGTTCAGGTACACACAAGCCTGCTTGCACAAACACACACTGATACAAGAAGGATTCCAGAGAGAGATTTAACTTAATGTACAAACTGATTATCTTCATGATTATCTTTAAATGTCTTATCAGTTGGTATTATTGTTCTGAATTTGCATACCAATAAAGAACTCTGAATTAGAAACTGAAATTGAGACAGGGAGAGTTTTTCATCTCACACTGAGATCTGCTCAACATTGAATTGAAAAAAAAAAAAAACTGAATTGTAAAGGAGAGGAGAGACAGAAAGTGATAAAAAATAGTGAGAAATTCAAAGTGAAATAGAAAAATAAAGACTGAGAAGGAACAAAAGAGAAAGAGGAGTAGAGAGCCAGAGCCAAACTGAAGCTGAGAGCGAGACTTAACAACAGGGAACGAGAGAGAGAAGGCAAGAGAGCAAAAAGAAAGAGAGTGATAACAAGCGATGTAAATGGATGTTTGTGTAAAATGGGTACCGCGGAGGCTGGAGGTGATGTGTGTGAGTTTGTGGGGTGAGGCAGTGGGAGGAGGATCTCAGCACTTCACGCTCGTGGACGTCGGGCAGCTCTCGTCACTCCATTAGCGGACTCAAATCAAAAGCACTGACAGCTGGGTGCCTCACTTCGACTGCAGGCCTGCAGGCTGGAGTGGTGATGTGTGAATGTGTGCATGTGTGTGAGAGAGAGAGAAAGGAAGAGAGATGGGAAATACAAGGTCGATGGCAGAAGAAAAGAAATATACAAATAAAGAAAGCAAAAACAATTAAAATTGATTTACAGTCGGTAGAAAGATTGCTCTTTTCACCAAATAGATTGGTACCTAAAGGGATGGTAGTGTGCAGTGAACTGAAATTCCAGTCTTGGATGTGTGATGTCAAGGGGAGTCAAGAGACAAGCCTGGACCCCCCTATGGCCCCCCTAAATGTGGCAAATATTTAAGGCGGAACAAAACTTAAATAAATTCTGAACCAAAAAATTAATTACGTTGTATAGTCAGAACATTTTAGGTGATGGACCCGCTGGATTTTGAACTATGCACATTCTCGAGCCAAACATCTGACTGAGACCGACTTGAATTCGGAGCAGCTGTAGCTCCGGCAGTCCTTGACCAAGACTTGAACCTTTAAGTTGCTCCCACTGTCTGTGTAAAGGAAAAATGTAAGCTAAGCTGACATCGCCAGACCAGTTCGCAAATGTGAATTAGTCTGGAACCCCTCAGTTCATTTTCAATTTCCAAGGGTCGTTATCAACGGGCGCACACCAAAATATCTCTGGATGCAATTGGATAGACCTGCAACCAATCAGAGCAATGGAACGTCTGACGTAGCGCTGACAGAAGTATGGCAACAGAAGCTTTAAGTGCAGTTGTTTGTTCTTCTTTTAGAGAAAATATCCCGTCCAGTTTGTTTAATACTGACTGTGATACTACTGTGATAGCGGATTCAGAACGTTCCACATCAGTGGCAGCCATCTTGGTTGTTTACGAAAATGCCTCAATGGCGCTCCTCTGTACAGTCATCGTATCAAACCTGCCCCATATTAGATAAACGGTTGTGATTGGTCGGCTGGAAATCTGTCTGAATGGGAGGGGGACCAGACGCATCTGCAGAGCAAATAAAAGATGAGCTCGCAGTTTAGTCTGGTTCTCAGGCTAAATGTAAGCAGCTTTGGACAAAAAAAAAGAAAAATCATTTCCAAAAGTGAATGTGATGTAATGTAACTTCTGATATCATTTAGCCTGATGATGACAATCTGTACAACCACTGTCTATCCATGTGCTGCTGAACGGACAGCTGTTTCTGAGGACAGTGACGGTTATAACACAGGGCAGAGGGTCAGTCTAAGTGTGAACTGAATGGATGGATGCTCCCATTGCGCTAATGTCTCACTTCTGAATTTCAGGTGAGACTCACTTTGTCCCATGTCCCAAGTGTTTGAATGGCACTGCTCTCATCTGACCTACCTCAGAGAGCAAGTGCTCCAGACTGTAAATCCTACAAACATGAACACACAGTTGGTTTTCCTATAGTCTTATTTTGCTCTTTTGTTTTGTTGCCAGTGCAGATGAAACAAAAAGAGAAAGTTAAACAATGATGAGAAGTTTTCTTCTCCACTTTCCCGGCACTTGACACAGACAGACAACTAAATGCCACTCAGATTGAGGAACTTGGGACAAAACCTTTATACAAATAGAAGACAACGGTCCAAAAAGCAGCACAAAGCCCTCGACAGAGCAGCCGCCTCGCCTTCGACAAGGAGCTGACGTCTCCCAGGCCCGAAAGTTCGCCTGGCTGGCTGAATAAAACATGTTAAATCAATAGCTATTTATACAGACTGGGACTTAGGGGCTGGAACAATAAAATATCATCTATTTCATCTACGCTGCAGTTTTGGTTTGCACATCGATGGCTGTTATTTTATAAGTCATGAATGGCTCTCTATATTTTTATGGGCTTTACGATCTCTCTCTCTCTCTCTCTGACTTTGCTCTCGTCTTACTCACTCACTCTTTCTCTCTTCGCTCACGTGGTGGACTCTTTCTCTGTTTTATCACTCTTTCCAGTGAGGTAAGTATTTTTCAATTTTCTCTCCATTTCTTTCTCTCTCTCCACACTCGACCTACTCACCCATCCCCTCTCTCTCTCTCTCTCTCTTTCAAAAGGAGGAGTTTGGGTCATAAACCTCTCTCTTTTCCTACCCCTCTCCCTTGGTGTCACCCCTCCTTTCTCTCCCTCTCTCTCCCTCTCTCTCTCTATAGTTGATGTACTTGGAATCGGTAGTGCCATAAAGCTCAGGTTGTTTTATTGGCCAATGAAAAGGCAGGCGCGCAGCAGGGCAGTGCATCTTGGGTAATAGAGTGTGTGTCCGTCGGGGATAACTCACCGGCGGGGGGGTTTGTGTATGAGTAGGTGTGTGTGATTGAATTAGCGTTTAGGATGGAGAAAGTGAGAGAGGTAGATTGAGGATAGAGGTAGAAAGGAAGGAAGATAAAGAGAAGGACTTTGAAGAGAGAGAAAGGAAAGAAAGAAAAATAAAAGATATATGTTAAGAGAGAGGGATGGTTCAGATGACAGATGCAAAGAGAGAAAAGATAATTGATGGCAGGGTACCACATCTTTTATATTCAAGTTTATAAGTTGTGACTGAGAGCTTTTTTTTTAAATGGTTAATAAATAATTTACAAATGCTTTATAGATACATTATAAGCCATTAATAAGAACAACTTTTGATTTACCAGGTTGTGAAAAATCTTTGATGTTTCTCTTTCTCCAGCATCATTTTATCATTAAATCATTAAAAAGACCTGCAGAGCATCTGGACCAAAATATATTTATTAACAGATCATTAATATGTACAATCAAAAACTTGATTGACTATTGTAAGAAACTTTATGAGTTTCTACACAAAAGTAATAAGAAGCCCATTATGAAGGGTGCGCTATTAGAAAGCGATGCCAGGTACACTGTATTTTTGCAGGTGTTTGTGCACATACCACTGTGTGTTTGTCCATGCAGGAGATTGATGCTGGTGAGCATTAGAAGTATTTTACCTAGCAGCCCTCTTCATCAAACACAGCACAGCTGCAGTGTGTGTGTGTGTGTGTGTGTGCGCCCTGCTGGTCGCAGCATTTTGAGCCCCAGCCAAGTTTTATGGAAATAAACAATGTTTATGAGGCGCCGTCGTGGGATCGGTGCTGAAGAAATGCTATTTCAATTCAGTTTTGTCATTTTCCATTTTTTATTCTGTGTGCTCCTGTTTGTTTTATTAGAAAATATGCAGTAGCTTCATCCCTCACTATTTCAGTTGCTGTTCTCTGTTTTGTTGAATTAAGTAGGAACTATGTGAGGTGTTTGTCCTCTCTGCTCTGTTTTATTTTGCTACCATTCACTTGAGTAGAGTTTCAAATTGTTTACTACCTCTTTACATTTAAAGCATTTAGTAGATGCTTTCATCCGAAGCAGATTAAAGCAGTATAAATTAATAAAGTTGGTTTCACTTACTGCCTGTAACTTTCGTTGTCCAGGTGCTGGGACTGTAAAACATCATCTATTTCATCTACACTGCAGTTTTGCACATCATTGATGGTTCATTGGAGAAACTTTGGATTTTTATGGGCAGCACGCTCACTTTTTCTTGCCCTTTTGTCTAATCCTTTCTGTCTCGCTGTCAGTCTCATATAACCTTTGTTTCCTTTGCTCTGTTCTATACCGAGGATTCATTGTTTGAAGTGGAAACAAAAGTATTTATTACTTAAACTGTCACGTGAGGAGCTTCCCCATGCATTTTTTATAATGATGATAAACCTCTTCTTGTTCTTTTTTAGGCCTGCTTGTTAAAATATGTTCATGAGATGAAAGTGATTCTATTTAAATGTGTTTTGTCTTAAAATGCACTAACTAACCCCAAAATTATCCCAATTATGGGTTGGAAAGGGAGGAAGCACCATTCAGCATGCTTACTCTCGTGTTACACTGCTATACTTTGATTTGAAGCAGCAGTAAAATCAGCTCTTCACTCCTGCAGGTCATGAAAGACAGCAAACAGCGTATTTAGATGCTTCCCTCCCTGAGCTGATGCTCTAAAATAAGTGAGAGTGACTGATGGCCTGCCAGCAGGGTTGGAGGATTTCAGGCTATGATCCGATTCAGAAGGGGGCCAACAGGCTCGCATTGTACTCAGGCAACAGAACCGGCCTTTTATTGTTGAATAGAAATGTATAAATAAATTGTTGCTATTGTGATTTTTTGTCTTTCAACCCTTTTTGACCTCTTTAAAGAGTTGTCAATTCAACAACTATACTAGAACCAAAATAGGCTGTAGTCTAAGTATAATATAATATTCTTCTTTCTCCATGGCTTGACAACTACTATCCTGCCTCTGCGTGCACCTGAAGAGGTTTGTTGAAGACATAAATAAGAGTTGTAAAACCCTGCCATCTCAAATCCACTCTCTAACTGTGTTTTGACACTTCCTGTCCTGCTCATTAGACACTGTCTCTCATATGAAAAGAGACTATTTTATAACACCTACCCTGCCCTGTAATGCATAAGAAGAATAAATATATTTTCTCAAGATCCTACAAAATGGATAATTGTGCCTTTTCCCGGGATGCTGACATCTCCAGTCCTGCCCTCAAACTCTCTCTTCTAACTGTATCAAGGCCCAATATGCATGCCATATACTCCTTTCCATCTCTTTGCACTTTGACACCTGCAATCCTGCCTTCTAACTCAGTAAAAAAAAAAAGAAGAGCTTCCCAATGTGAATTCATGACAGGAAGACATTTAATAACACTTTCTTATAGTTGCAATATATAAAACCTGAATAAAACTTCCCTCTCTTGCCACGTATCCTGGCACCTCCTGCCTCGCCCTGTAACTTAGTAGGCACCTATTGTTTTAAGTTCCAGCATTTCTGTTTTTAGAAGTTTCCATTTGGGACAGACTGTTCTCCTGCTTCCCAGCTTTAAAATGTCAAAACATTCTGGGTCACCACGAATAGAGAGGTGAACTCACAAACACAAGTGCAAATACCAAGACGTGCGCACACACACACACACAAAGACATACCAATCCAAAGATGTATGAACGTGCAAAAATCTCCAAATAAACAACGACACGTATGCAGATGCACACATGAATACCTATGCATACATACATAAAAACATAAATGGTAATAGGATCTTTGGTGTTTTCCTCGTCCCACTTTTCTATTGTTCCCAACAAGATAAGCTAACCGGAGAAAGAAATAGCAACAGACAATAGTCTTATAATATTTCGTGGCTGTGCTGCCTCTATTGTTCTCATCGACTCTTGATAAGCAAACAGAAGTGAGAGAGAGAGAGACAGAAGGACAGAGCGAGCTGAAGACTAAATATAGCCTGATCAAATTTCCAGGCCGTAGTATTGTTCTCGCTGAGATTAATATACACAAGAGAGAGATGGAAAAGGAAAAAGAGAGAAAGAGAGATGAGCAGTAGACCAACAGTAATCTAGCTTCATAAATAGCCGGGCTGTTAATCACTAACAAAGGCCTCAATCGCATAATCAGGCTGTTCACTCAGCAGTCCAGAGGCAGAAGGGAGGAGTGACGAGCTCTGGGAATATAAAAATTCAACAAATGACAGGATACAAGAGCTTTTCTATAAGGCTTTGTCTGTTATGGCTGCCCACTGCGAACAAAGTTCACATCAAAATCAATACCACCCCCAACACAAAAGTATCAAAGAGTAGAAACTTGGTTCACCCTGGAAGAGGTGATCAGAGATGAAATCACTCCAGAAAATCAGCCGGTGGTGACAGTTTGACGGGAAACGGCCTGAATCCGCATTCGAGTGACGCTTGTTTGACAGCTACACAGCAACTTCCTGCCAGCCGCATTAAGACGAGTGACAGAAAGAGCACTCTCCCTCTAGATGCTAATGTAGGCCACACTTGCCTCTTCTGCTCTCACTCCTACATTAAAAATCATTTGCTGACAAGCTATTCACCGCAGATTGGCAGTGATTTATGAGTGGCTTTGGGTTTCATTGCGTCTTGGTTTTGTTTTTCTGGAAACAAATGTGGAAATCGTTAACTTTGGTGTCTTTTAAATCTAATTTCTATACTGTATTTAACAGGGAACAAAAGTACAGAGTAAATTAAGGAAAACTGATCATATGTGATGAAAGATGGTATGTATAATGGCAAAAAATACATAAAGAGCATATGCATGCATATAAAAAATGTATGTAGCGCAACTATCTCAATACTACAAGGACCAACACATTTGAGGGGAGTAAGCAAAGGTCAAAAAGCCATTGAAATACGGCCAGAACAATATGTGATACAGAATATCTGATAACACAATTTGAATGGTAAGTGTCCGTTTATGTAATATTCCTTTTTGAAAAACTGTAGATTAGCATTTTGAATAAATCATGAATAAATTTCAAAATAGTTCTTCATCTAAATCAGGTGATGTGACCTCTGTAGGTTATGAGCTTACATCAAGTCTTAAAATGTTGTCTTTTAAAGGTTGTGTTTCTTTAAACATGAGAGCAAAGGATGACTTCTCGAGTGAACAGAGGTATAATTATCTATGTTTATATATATATAGCAAAGCAGCATATTCATAAACGAATGCTCATTAGTGAAAGTGTAATAGGCTTTCAAAGTTCACCCAATGTGACATTTATTATTGCATTTAGGTATTACTGTATACAACAGTTTTTGCAGAGCTTAACTTAGGTGACCAATAGTAAAAGGTCAAAAGTCAGAGAAACAGCACCTCGATATGTTCCTGTAACAATGGTGTTTGGAAGATGAGTAGATAGGAGAGCCATAGAGGTCATTTTCCTCTCATTTAAAAAAAGAGAAATATTATATACATATATATATATATATATATATATAATATTTCTCTTTTCGAGGCAGATGACCGCCCACCCAGAACCTGGTTCTGCTCGAGGTTTCTACCTATTAAAAGAGAGTTTTTCCTTGCCATTGTCGCCTAGTGCTTGCTTATGGTGGGAATTGTTGGGTCTCTGTAAATATAAAGAGTCGGTCTAGACCTGCTCTATATGAAAAAGTGCCCTGAGATATGTTTGTGTTATGATATGGTGCTATATAAATAAAACTGAATTGAATTGAATTGAATTGAAACACAGCAGAGGTAGACCTGGACTCAGCACTGAGGTAATAAGGGAGAAATGAAAAGGAAAATATTAGAACATGAAAATAAAGATCGGACAGGTACAGATGTCAGGGGAGGCGTAACTGCCTGCTGAAAAGCTGGTTTTTAGTTTTTGGTCAGTGGGGTTCTCAAGGGGACATGTGATTGGCTAGAGAGATGGGAGTGGAACCCTGATTGGCTACAGGGCGGGAAGTTGTAGTGCCTGAGAGATTAGAGCCATGCGCATAATGCTGTGTGTGTGTGTGTGTAAGAGACGCAGAGGGTAGAAGTGGGAGTCTAGATAGATAATCCTCTCTGACTACCCCCGTGTGTGTGTGCGCGTGCTCATGTGTCTAGGTGTATAATCCTCTCCCCTCGACTACTGGCAGACAGACTTCTTCAGTGGGTTCAGAAGTGTTTTAAGAGACATGTACTCACTGCTGCTCATTTATTTCTTTTGATATGTACATTGTTAATATATAATATATAACTAGAAGAAACAATTAATACACAATTTTTATAAGTTCATCCCCTCAAAAAAAAGGGAAAATAATGAATAATAATGGTTATAGCTGCTAATCAAAACTGTTAATTATAGAGACAGAGCCCAACGTGTCATTCTCCGAAAACAATCGGTGCTACAATATGCAACCAAAATGCCTGTAGCAGCTAAAAACATTAGGTTTCAGCATGTCAGAGGATTATTTTAGCACCTAATGTCCACCAGAGAGGACAAACTCAACACTGTGGGTCTGTCTCAGTGTCTCTTCTCAAGCTAAGCTACTGTAGTTAGCTAAGACACTTGCTAACATAATACTGCAGAGCTTTCTGATTTAGCCACATTCAACTACACAAGTTTCATACTGTCAAGATGCTTAAGCTTAACTTACTGCAGTACAGTTAACCTAAAACTGACATCTGGATATTTGACCGAGCAGTGACTAAATGCTGCTGCACACGTGGACACACTGAGTGTCAGGATCCCACACAGTTCCCGTTCTTCCTGCTGATGCCTCACGTCTGGATCCACTTCTGGCTTCTTAAAGGTTCAGCAGCTTATAGAAACTTAGTTCTGGTTCTTCACCCTGTTGGTAGTGCGTCCCACCACACAGCAGCTTTTAGGCAGGTTTCTGTTGTTTGCTACCAGACCGAAGTGACAAGCAGGCACCTTCACCAATACAAAGTCAATGGAGAGAGATGGATTGTTTTCCCCTCCGGTGTGGGCGGGACTTAAATGTGCTCTGTCTCTATAGATTACTTTCAAAAACATTATCACATATTTGATAAAGTTTTTCTTTCTTTCCTGTGAATTTTTATTCTCATTATAAACTTAAGTTTTCCGTTGTTATTTCTATACATTTATTTATGAAATTATACATCATTGCAAAATGTCCTGCAAGTTTCCCATCTTCAATATCACATAAAATAATAAGCAGACATAGAAACTTCACTCTTGTTTCTGACTCACACAATTAAAACTTTCATATATTTAAATAACCCAGGTGGTCTGAGGTCAAACACCTCTAGCAGAAGAAGGAAATCTGGCAACCTCAGTTGGAGCTAATGTGACATGGACAACTGAAATCCTGCACTTCTGCAATAAACATTTAAGATACACACATACAAAGGAAAAGCAGTACACACAGACACACACACAGGTGTAAGTGATACTAGGCCATTCCCCTGCAGGCCAGACAGGCAGTGTGACAGAGTAAATGGGGTCAGCAGCTCAAGGACTTGAAAGCCACACTAAATATAGTCCATTATTGACAGAAATGAAAAACAATACAGAGGAAAGAGAAGGTGAGGAGACAGAATGTGGATAGAAATGAAAGTTATGGATGAGAGTGCTTCTCACTCTTCACTCTGTGTCTTGATACTGTCTTGTCTCTCTCTCTCGCTCTGTCTATTTTTGTCTGTAAGTTTGAAAAGTGGCAATTATTTCTGATCCACATGCTGTCTATAGACCAGGTTTCTTTAATCCTCTGTGTATTTATTTCTTCATTTTTTTCTCTCTTTTAGATCTTGTTGAAACAGAAGAATGTAAGCGTGTATGCGTTCAACTGTCTTTTCATCTGCTGTTCAGCCAATAAACACACACACACACACAACTTCAGGGCAGTGCTCTGCTGAGATCTTCTCTCACCGATCTTAATCAGCAGTCTGAGTGTACCTGTGTGTGTGCGTGTCTCAGACTCAAAAAGTGAACTTCCAGTGAGAGACGGTGTTAAGCTTTGAGTCTGGCATTAGACGACAGCTGAGGTCAAATCCACAAACTTGTCAGTAAACTGTTTTCACAGCAGAGCAGTGTAGATGTCTTTGATAAAGGCCCATTCTGTGATCTACTTGTGAACAAAGGGGGTTGGTTGACCCTTCAAGATTGAGAAAACAGGAATGGGACCTCCAAATCTGATTGACAGGGTTTTTAATAAACCCACTAACACTACACAACCTTCTTATTCTGTAAAATGTTTTGTTTACAACAGTAAAATGGGCCAATAATGCCACTAATGATCAGAAACCAAAGAAGCGAAATGCTTATTTTCATCACTACTTTAAAAACGTCAATAACTATGTAACTATAATTGCATAATTTTACTGGAAAAATTACAGATTGGTCCTTTAGTGCTGCATTATTTCAACATTATTCCATAATAATGTTGTCTTACAAATACAGATAATTTTATATGCTAAAACCTCACTTCTCAAATTTTTGAGGCCATTCCAGTTTCTCATGAAAACATTGATATTCCTAAGTTATTTTCCAGATGCTCGAGTTTGCATGGAAATCTGATGACCATCTTTGAGTCGTCGTATGTCTTGTTGGATTTTTGAGGCGTCTTTAACTTCCTGTTTTTTGCACTGAAGCGAGCCGAGCTGCTCAGTAAACAGTAAACAGAATCGATAGCGAGATCACCTCAGGCGACTGCTGCTCTCCTAATGAGAATCAATCATTCCTTTTGTTCAGAAACCAGCGATAAGGGAAGAGAATGTAACAACTATATGTCTGCAGTTTCTACAGAAATCTACAGCTTGGAACAGAGTAACTCACTGAAATAAATGCCAGACTGGTTGCCAGTATTGATTTTTGTGATTGATTAAAGGTCCTACTTGAGGATAGAGGAATTGGAGAGTAAAGTTATTCACACCCAAGACCAGACCAGAATAACTACATACTGTACTAGTAGCCTACCGCTTTAGTGTGTTGGATTAAACAGCTCAAAGGTTTGTCAGCAAAACATTCTTATATTTTTCCCCAGTCTTGCTGCTGGATGTGCCTTTATCATACTTAAATGACAAAAGAGGTAATTTACCAGTCCCTTCTGCTGATCTTCCACCTCTGTGCTTAAGGTTTGGTTACATTTATGACACTAAAACTCCTCGGTTAAGGTTAGAGAAAGATCACCTTAATGGTTTGGTCATGTTCTCACTTGCTTCAACGTAAAGATCGCAGTCAATCTTTAATCTCCACATTAAGAGTACTTTGAACATATCCTTAATAATAAATTCAATACTAAATTTTGATTTATCTGTGCATAGCAAAGTCCAGCTCTTCCAATTCTATAGGCTGAGGAGATATTTCCCTCACAAAATCTACCAAAATATGTGTAATTAGGCCACTTTGGAGTACTCAAGCTGGAGAGCATCCACACCGTATGTTTACCAGCTTTAACTTAGAGGAGATGGAGATCATGTTCGTCAATAAAAATCAAGTATTGTGGGGGCTTTTGGCCTCCACAGAGAAAGCTACAATGCACATAATAATACAAGTGAAAGAACAATTTATTGTAATTCTGAGCTCCCTATGTCTGATCTATTTAACGTATTCAGATTTTATCTAAACTCCATTTATTTACAAAAAAGCCCAAAGAAAATCACTGTCCCTCAGAGTAGATTTGAAAACAAAAGCATTCAAACCTTATTAAAATGTTTATCTTGAAGCATGAAAATTGTTCACTTGTTGGTTGGTCACACCAAATCAGCAAAGCTGTGATCCTCATGATTTGCTTCGCTGCTTCATTCTAATCAATGTTAGCACCAGCATCTGTTAAGCTAGCAGGGGTTCAGGAATATCTCCGCAGAGACCAGCAGGGAGGCAAGCTAGCTAGCAGAGAGGACCTGTAATGCTCGGATGGTCTGATGAGGCAATCAAAAAAGGGATTGACAAGGTCATAATATGTGTGTGCCGGTGTGCGTGTGTGTGCTTGTCTGCTCTCAGTTCAGTAACTGCCAATATCTGTGTATTGTCTGAGAGGTTACAGAGGGCAGGTCAAGTTGCAGGGAGTCTTGCATGGGAGAGAACATAGAGTCATTCAAACCAATTACAATGGGAGCCGTCAGTTATATAGGTTTATTAAACAGCTGGTGCGGTCATGCCTTTTCTTTTTCCTGCAGTGTTAATACAACATGCAACTGATAGAAATTTAATCAGAAAGAAACCTCTTGTATTTAATACTGATAATTTACAATTTACAATCCTTATACACGAGCGCAATTCTTTTATATCCATTCACTGGACATCTATGCCTGTTTAAAATGCCCATAGCACAAATTAAAGATTTTAAACTCAATATTGTAAATTTCTGCATTTAAGACCTAAATGCAGCTAAATCCCAACTAACAGTCCTACTGACCAGCTTGATCGCCAGATTAAACTGCACCATGTCAGTTTTAGAAGATCAGAGTGAAAATCCTGCATCAAATTTGGTCACTCTGTGCAGGGGAGGAAAACCTTGAAATGATCTGCTTTGTCCACCTGATTGGCAGTCACCACCCAAAATGGAGATTCATTTATCAGCAATTGTGTGGCGGCGGATGGAAAGGTCTACTCTGACTGGGGTTAAATGTCAGCCAAGAATAACATACTGATCAGTTTAAGTGCCAATTAAATGTGCCATGCCAATTTAAGAAGATCACAGTAAACCCTTGCATTAAATTAGTCTAATCTGGTGTCACCGTGTTCCCTGATCTCGTAAAGTTTCTGGTACTTAAAGTGTACATTTACTGTAACAGTTTATTTCTCAAAGTTTAGGTCCAAAATGGGAAGTTTGGAATTAAAAAATCGGACATAACATGATACAATCGCAACATATTGCAGTGCTTGATAAATCTATATTCTACAGACTTGATTGTCTATATTTCAGAGATAATAATCAATACAAGTCAGGCCTACAATTCTGTGATTGCAATTATTTTCTGTTTGTTCTTTGCGACATGAACAGAAATAACAGAAGTGCTGCAGTGGTAGATCACACGGATTTGAGAACAAAAATGCTGCTTCGGAATCATCTCTTTTCCCTCCTACATTCATTAAAAAGACAGTAATAGTTTTGTTCTTCAAGATTTTTCTTCTTCAGATTATCATTTATGCTTTCCTCTCTCCCCACCTCACCTTCATCCACCCCTCGCACTTCCTCCCTCCATCACATTTTCCCCAGACATCATTTATCCATCCTCAGATGAATAGGACAAGAGGCAGTGAGCAGGGGGGGGGGGGGGCTTGGTCCCTTTAGATCTCACCCAGATGTTTCCTTTAATCCTGTAATTAGCTGCAATTACAGTAATGGATGCAAGAGATGAAGTGATCATATTTGCACACTGAATTAATTCATGTAATCGTGCTATACGATGAATAATGTTTCTTTCGGACACATTTAAACTTGCTCACTCGATACATTTTATCTCCTCACCCAGTTCTCTCATCGTTCTTCTCATGCTCCTTATCGCTCCTCACAATTCTCCACCTCCACCCATCTATCTCACCCTTCCACCTCCTTCCTCCCTCCCTCTCATTGTCCTACTACACGTAGGGTTAGGGTTATTCATCTGGTTTCCATCGTGAAAAGCGAGGGAAACAGAGGGGGTAAAAAAAGAAAACACAAGAGACAACAGAGCAGGATAGGACACAACAAGAGCCCCTTTAGATGTTGCAGATGATGCCTTTAATCCTGTCAATAGCTGCAATTATAGTAATTATCTCTAATAGCAGCGCATTGTGTTGAGGCTCTGATATGTTTAACAGATGATGCCGAGTCGTGCCGCCTCCGCCGGGCAGAGAGGGCAGGGAGCTTAGATTCACATTAATGAAACCGACACAAAACAAGGCGAAGTTGATGATGGTTCCCAAGAGGTTTATAGACTGCGGAGAGTGTTTTTCAAGCTCCGGGTCGAGGTCTAATGGAGGTCTCAGAGATGGTACTGAGTGGTCTTTGTACTCCGCAGAAAGAGAAGAGAGACTGGAGATTGATGTGAGGAGGTAGAAAGGGCTTGGGAGAAAATAGATGCAATTATACCGGAGGAAGATATGCTGCCAAAATAATTTGTGCTCGTGTTAGAAGATGTGTGATTTTGTAAGATGAGTTTGTAAAGAGCAGCTAAAATATAACCGAATAATCTCAATTGAGAAAACTGCTATGTGAAATGTGTGAAATAAGTTTATCGAAAAAGTGTGTTTGACGATACCAGCCATCATCTAAACTATCCACAATAGAAACGTTACAGACATGTTAATCTTTTTCACAAAGTGTAAAAGAAAAAAACCACGCAAATGCCTCCTAGTGATACCTGTGCGCATTCAATTATATGAAGACAGAGGAGCAGAGTTAGGTGAACTCATTTCAGTTCATAGGCCACATCCAGCCCAGTTTGATCTCAAGTGGGCCAGACCAGTAAAACCATTGCATAATAACCTATAACTAACAACACCTCCACATTTTTCCCTTTCTTTTTCTGTCAAAATCCTAAAGTTTAGAAAATGTATAAATGCTGAGTTAAAAACTCAATAATATTTAGTCATTTATCAAACAAAAATGCCAAACATACTCTATTTCCAGTTTCCAGCTTTATATCACAATACATTAAACAGCTTTGGGTAAACTGAAACAAGCTGTTTAAGGATCCCACCTTGGGCACTGGGAACTTTTACATTTTACATTTTATAGAATTTATTTTAGCAGTTTCTAATGTACATACCAATGCAGAGGTGTATTAAGAACACTGTCCAGCTCACAAATACAGCCGGATAGGTCGCGTTCAGCAGCTTATTATGACCCATATTTACGTATATTTAGGCGGAGACTTCTAGTGGTCGTAATAATTACGATGGGAACACAAACACAAAACGAGCAACACATGTTTCATGATTGGATGAAACATTTTCAAACTAAGAAAAAGAGAGTTGAGATTCATATTCATTCTTTCTCATGGCACACGGGAAAAGTAAAAAAAAAAGAAAGAAACAAAAAACCCCCAAGAAACTTTGTCCTGAACAACCAGGGCTTACACACATGGAGGTTTTTCAAACTCTATACACACACATACACACAAACACACACACACACACACACACTCACTCACACACTTACTCAAGCACTTATATCACTTTCTAACTAACACATTTTCTCTGCACACACACTCTCTTGCTCCCTACTTCACACATTCTCTCTCATATACACACACACATTCCCAAACTTAAGAACACACTCTGTTGCTGATATACTTCACTAACTCCTCACACACGTTTCAACACTTGCTGACTCACTTTCTCTCTCACACACACTCACTCAAAAACTCACCAACTTATTTAAGAACGTGCATTGCTTTGCTTGGTACTTCACTCTCTTTCAGATGCGCGCACACACACACACACACACACACACACACACACACACATACACACACACAGACACACACTAATAGCCCTGCCAGTTCTTGGTGTGAGGTAGCTCCTTGATGCAGCGATATAAGAGGCAGACAGGAGACAGAGAATGGGTCAATAATTCATTAGATAGAGGGCTCAACTCAACTTCAACCCGAATAAACCGTCTATGACCACACACACACACACACACACGAAAGTATACACCCACGTCTCTCAATCCATCTCTCTATCTCACTCACTCCCAAACATTGTCTCAAGGGCTGTCAAGGGAAAAGTCTCTTTTCCACTTTCTCTTCATTTCCAAGCCCTACTTTTCTTTTTCTCCTTCCACAAGAATTTACACTCACTGCTGAATTGCTGCTCATGTCTAATTTTGTGTGTTTGATTGTTCATATCTATTTCTGGATATATCTCATATTTGATACCAATATGACCTGGCAGTGATGTATTAGATTAAATATGACAAACAACACTACTGTTCATGTACCTTAGGTTCCACATTGTTTTAAGATCCTGTCTTCGAGTTTTGATTGAATTGATGCATCTTCATTTATACCAATCAAATTGCTACTTGGTTTTCCTTAAATTGCTGTGTCTTGTTGCCCTCTATAGGCATTTTCGGACCAAACAGTTGTGGGGACTCTTTGAGAGGAGAGGCTCCCCCAAGAACTACAGACCTTCAAGGGCTTCTTTTCTGTTTGCATTCGCACCACCAATAGGAATGCTGAAGTGACGTAAGCTGGCCAGCGGTTGGTATAGCAACGTCATTTCTGATCATTGTGCGTGTTTTGTTCCATTTTTTAAGGCTACCGTTACAAGCTGTTGTTTACCAGCTAATGTTTTACACTGGTTTTTAAAAATGGCAGTTGCCAGGATTGCATTGGCTTATGTGTTTGACCAATCGCCAGACTTTGACGAACATAGTAGCCCACAAAGATTACGTTGCAGCCATGGCAGCCTGTTTCGTGGCTGCCAGCTGAGGCAATCTACTGGACCAATTTCAAAACATTTTGTACCTATTAGTCATTTAAACCCCAAAATATGTACAAATAGGGCCCAGGATTGAAAAATGCCTTAAATAAACAGATAGGAATCAGACAGAAGAAATGTGATACCATGAAGCTTTTTGCTGTTGATGCTGACTAGAAAACATCCGATTTGTGTCACATGCAAGTGAAAAATAAAATAAAAAGAACAGTTGCAGCTGCAGTGTATACAGAGTCTCAGTGTCTTACTCCTCTTATACCTGATATCTGATATCTTATATCCACATGTTGTAAAATGATGTGCAAATCAATATACTCCTCTTATAAAAATGATCTCTTTCTCTTTCCCCTTCACTCCTTTCTGTCTTTCTCCACCCTATCTCATCTTCTGTCTCCTCCATTTCTTTTTTCCCTCCTCTCTCATGTCTAGCTTGCTCAGCTGCTCTATCTCTGCCTCTTCACTGTGGTGGCTGACAGAGGTCTGAGTGGTTTGTGGCTTCAGACAGACAGACAGACAGACTCTGGAGTTTCTGCTGCTGTTGTAATAACACAGAAAGCTGCTGGAAGGCCAGCCAAGGTGAAATGAGAGATCTGGGACATGGCATCAGCATAAAACCTGGGATCAAACCTGCAACCCTCTGCTTCACACACTGTCACAACCCAATAGTTTCAGTCCAAAATGAAATCCAATTGAAAAAGGCACTATGTTTTGTGTGTGTGTTTGGCAGTAAACCTTGATGCACTACAAGCAAAAGATCATTAAAAGTCATGCAGTATTGTCCTTAAGTTTCCTTCTACAGTAACCCTTAGTCTTTTATGCACATCTTTACAATACAAAAAAATCCAATAGCCCCAAATCAGCCCCAAAGCTCCGAACAATTTGAGATTTTTTTTTGGCTTTTTCCTTTCGGCCATGAACTCATGTTCACTGACCTAGTGACAATAGTTTATCAGTTGTTGCCATGTAATACTCACTGATTTAATTTCACAAAACTTTAGTGACACATTTGAACTTTAACATTAAGTTCAACCAACAACTGTTTAATCAATTGACAAGCTGAGTTTTAAGTGTAGTGACTGAATTTTCATTGGTTATGATTATCATTGGGGTTTTTTTTTATCCGAAATAAAACATGTGACTGATTGTATCATGTATTAAAAGACACATAAGTATTCATCAAGTAAGTTCCAATCAGCTCATCATGATGCTCATCCACTGTGCTCCACACTTTCACACCTTGAAGCTGCCCAGTGCATGGATTTAAACCAATCGCCTGCACCACCACAACCTGAGAATGAGCATTGTTGGAAGTTTTTGACTGACCTCGTACAGTGTGATGACCCCGTTGGTCTCATTGGGAGCTTTCCACTGCATGAAGATCTTCTCTTCGTAGGGCGTATTCTGCAGAGACTCCATCGGCACAGAGCCAGGCACTGCAGAGACAGAGCACACAAAACATTTATAAGTACTCTTATATTTACTGTTTGTGTTGAATGCAACAAAAGCTTTGGCAACAACTGTACTTTACACTAGTAAAATTTGACACTTTGTTGTGTAATAATCTCTATAAACATTTTGGTATCTGAAGCGTTGTGGTTTCTGTTTGTAGTCTGAGTAGTATTGACCAATCACGTTTGAGCGGGCTTTGGTTGCATGCAGGTAAACAGTCCGTGTGGAGAGCAGAAGAGGCAGAACGCAGTGGCCGAAATGCAATCTTGGAACCTTTTTATCAATATCGGAACACTAGAGATTACCTTCTTTTTTTTTTTAGCTTTTTTTTAAAAATGTATCTGCATTCAAATCGTTGTCAGACGATAGCCGATGGGTTCCCAGATTGCCAATCAGATTGTGAACAATGACCAGCGCACGCAAGAGGAAGTCTTGGCCTGGATATCTGTTATCCGGATACCCTTTCTATACTTGTAGCCCCTAAACATTGGCCATTACCCCCAGAGACTAAATCATCATCAGACGATAGCCAATGAGTTCCGAGACTGGGTGTGTGATAACATAAAGCAGATTTCTAGCCAAATATAACTTAGTGGCACGTGTTAAACAGTGTAGAGGCGGTGGAAGTTGCTAACCATCTCAGCAGCAATCACATTTATTTATGATAAGTTTAGTGGAGTCTCAGAATAAAAGTGTTAATGATTAACCCACATTGCAATGCTTTACTTTACCAACCTCAGTTCAACATCTTACAACAATAAAGTGAAAAGTGTGAATAAAACCAGCTCTCCTGAAAACTCTACACCAACCTTCTTTTACTTTTGTGGAGCCATTAAAGACTAAATATAATACAGCAAAGTGCATCCATGAAAACACTGCTGACATATTGGAACACATGCTTCACCCTTCCAGTCCTAAACTTTCATAAAAATATAACTTCTGATACGAATAAAGCAGCGCACAGAGGGAATCAAAATATTACAGGGAAGGAAGACTTAAAGGAGAGTGTGAAGAAAAGCAGAAAAGAAGAAGGAGCAAAGAAGAAAAGGAGGAGTGGAGGAAGATTATGCATATTAAATTTCAGGTCCGTTTCTCATCATTAAATTCTATTATTTAGTGTGGCAAAAGTTTCAAATATCTGGGAACCAACTGATCAGAATTATTAAGTTACCCAAAATCTAATTCTGGGCGGTTTCCCTGTGAGGCAGAATGAGACCCGCTGGGTTGCTGCTCCAGAAATTTTTGTCATGAAGGACATTCACAAAAATTAATAATGACATGGTATTCCATCATATTTCTTATATTCTGAAAGGCTGAAGTCGTTTTATATATATGTATCAGGTTTTGCTGACGAGTACACACAGCAAGAACTGAACTGAAAGGCACTTTCTGAAAATGAACTGTCCAAAGTATTGCTGATTTGCATCAAACACAGACTATTGATTCAGGTTATATGAAACTCGACAAAGAAATGTAGCTGAGAAACAGATATTTAATGTGATACTTAATTCTTTATTGTGAACATGGTTTCAGTTAAGCTGTTGCTGTGTTCATCAATTGTTCAGTGACATGAAATGTTGCACATTATTACTTTGTACTAAATGTAATTTCCTAATGAATTCAGTGAGAAGTACATCAGAGCTTCTGCTGGGTTTATAATCAGCTTTTTGATGCTACAAAAGACACGTCGAGGTAAGTTTAACTTTTTTTGACTCTCAGGTATTGCTGTGATATTGCGCAGCTCAGCTGTAATTTGTGAAATTAAACCAGTCTCATCCTAAGCTGAACAGGAGACAGAGAAGCTGTAATGATGCCATGCAGAGATAAATCTTGAAGCAGCCCTGTAGACGGTGAATAATGGAACTGCTGAGACAAAATGACAGCAGCTATGGTGATTTTCTTGGGCTATGGGCACATTTTCTGACTCACCGCTGGGAGCCCTACATTCAAATCAAACTCATTTGGATGGAATACTTCAAACTAAAAGTCTATCAGCTTACAAAGTCAATTACTAATTCAATGTCAATGGACCAACTGTCTCCTGTCAGGGGAAAACTTTCACCTTATGTCTAGATGATTTCCAGTTTAGGGAGGCTCAGTGCAGTTTGTAAGTATTTGCAGAGGCACTTTTTTTCTGCTGTCCTGGCTCTTTAATCAAGCACATAGCACTTGAAATGAAACAATGACTTTGAGATTAAAGTCTCAGCTTTAACTTTAAATCTTTAATTTGAAGCTGTTCAAAACTACATCAGATACGCACTGAAGGAATTGTAGTCCTTTTTGTAGCCTCCTAATTGTAGGGGGGAAAGTATTTAAATGGACAAAATAACAAACTTAATAAAAGTTTCTCAGATCTTTTACAGTAAATGCAGTCTACCACCAACAGACATGGGGTATCCTTCCTGTTCATGAACTGTAATGCATCCATCTTCACTGGTCTTCAGCACTGAAACACATCATCATTTGGATTGAGGCGACTGACTTGGCACTAAAGAACATGTCATATGGCATTTGATTTATTCTGATTTCTCAGTCTCAAGAGGGCCTGCTTTACTGTCACTGACAATTATTTGGTCCATGTGGCAAGAGACTCCAATGCACCAATGTTCCACCTACAATCAACACTCAAGTGTTTGTTAGCTCTGTTGTGGATGAAGAACATCTGCCAAGGCACATTTGAGCAGAATACTGTTGGATTGATTTTGGTCCCCTAAAACTGGGGAGGACTATTAGCCTGGGAACCAGACGAATCTGCGAGCTCATGTTTTATTTGCTCTGGCAGATGCGTCTGGTCCCCCATCCCATTCAGACAGATCCCCAGCCAACCTGTCCCGGGTCAGGACGGGACAAGTATTTATCTAATATGGGACGGGTTTGATACGATGACTGTACAGGAGCACCAATGAGGCATTTTCGTAAACAGCCAAGATGGCTGCCACTGATGTGGAACGTTCTGAATCCGCTATCACGTCAGTATTAAACAAACTGGATGGAATATTTTCTTTAAAAGAAGAACAAATAACTGCACTTAAAGGTTTTGTTGATAAGAAAGATGTGTTTGCTGTACTTCCGACAGGATTCGCTCAGCACTACTTCACACGTTTCGTTGCTCTGGTTGTAGGTTGTATCTGGCAATATCAGGCTAGAGGACTACAGAATATACTGTATACAACTGTGTTGTGTGACTGTATAAAAACTGGAAATCAGCACTTTAACCAAAAGTCATGTTACATTTAAAATCCAATGTGTTGGAGTAAAAAAGAAAAGAAAGTGCTAATGGAAAGCAGTGCAGTTGTTCATGTTTGTAGATATTTAGCATCCTGGCAAGACATCACTTAGCAAATCACTGGCAGGGTAACTTGAGGAAAGGTAAATACCTGCCTGTCGGGTCACACTGAGCAGTGACAGTACTGCACATCTCTCCTCTCGTTCACACAGCGAGGGGCAGACAGGTTACCTACTGCAGACACTTGACTTATTATAGTCAAATCTACCTAGTAACAAGAGTGTGCATCTGTTTGTGTGTGTGTGTGTGTTTTCGGGAAGAGACAGGCTTTCACACTTCTTTATGAAGGCATACAGACAGAGAAGAGGTGTCAGACACCTTGTCAGGGAGTGAAGCTGTCAAACAGTGAAACACACAACTACACACAAAGTTACACCACGTCACACACAAAACAGACACACACATGCACAAACACATGCACGCCTAGCACTAGACCCAGGAACACACATACACTGAGGGGTGTGAATTGTTCTAAATGTTAAGGAGAAGGAGACAGACAGTGCCAGCAGGGACAGCTGACTGCAATGTGTCAAAATACATGTGTGTGGGGTTTTTTTGTTGTTTGTGTATGTGTGTTTGTGCATTTTCTGCCTCTCCCTCTCACTTCTTATTTTTGTTCCTTACTTTTCTCTTTTCTTCATGATTGTTCGGCACTCGCAGAGGAATTTTCTACCATGCTGTAATCTCTGACCCTTAATCTATTTGCTATTGGCTGTGCATAATGTTTGGTGATGGAGGAAGCTTATTCTGCCGCTGCACTCACTCTAAGTCATTGTGGACGAGAGTGTCAGCTAAATGCCTGCAATAGGACACAGGAACGAGTCAGACAATGGCGGGAAGCTTTTATTGCTCTTTGTCTGATGCGTGTCAGCTGAAAAAAAAAGCTTTTTCGGAAACATCCTGAACATTCAGCCGTTTACAGCCACAAATTGAATCTAACAAAAAAAGAAAAAGACAGATGCGCCAAAGCATTTCCTTTTACAATTGAGAGTCGGGTGCCATTATCCATCTTTCTTCAAAACGTCAAGGAGCTTCAGGACGACCACAGGTGTAGGGAGTGTAGCCGCCTGCTATTTTTCATGCCTGCCTTAAGATTCAAAGCATCACACACCAGACAGACCAGCTCTTTTGGGTAACACAGGCTTTCATTGGAAAACTGCATTGCTACTTACGAATCACAGCCCAGTATTTCAGTCTCAAAACCCCCTTTAAAACTCACTTTCATTACCTGCCTGTTGTGTCTAACAACATTCTCAGAGTAATCTAAACCATCGTAGAATTTATTTTGTGTGAATAAAAGGTTTATTTTGGAGGTTATGCTTTTTGCCCTATTTGTCCTATTTTGTCTGTTAAGGATTTCCACAGTAAGAGTCAACATATTTCACAAACCACTTTACGTTTTGGTCATAACACCAGACTGTGAGGCATACAAGCCTGTTTTCCTGGATGTCTTGGTCTAACACATATCTATTCATTTTTTTCACCACTCCTCCAAAAATCTCATGGACTCTTTAATAAATTTGGTACATATTTGGATGACATGTGCACACATCAGCTCTGAGCAGTTTAGCAAAATTTGATGGCATTTTCTTCATCCTCGCACAAAGCCCCAATATTCCCACGATTTGAGTGTTCTACAAAAATCAGCATTTTGTCTTTCAGCACGTGTGTGATGTAGACTGAGAACTGCTACATAAATGTACTAAGTTTTGTTTTTTAAATTGAAATACATTTAGAGGATTATACAGACTTGGAAGATGTTATCTTGTGTTTAAGTGCTTATTAGTCTTTTATTTGGTACGTTTTGTTTTTCCAAAAAATAAATGACAATTGGACTTGGGAGCTCGGCAGCTACACATTTTGGTAACATGTCACTTGCCGAGTGAGATATTTTTTTGTGAGTCATATAAACATAAAGGTGCAACCTGCTGAATTACATACTTGAAATAAAGACATTATCAAAAACATCCTTGGACCAAAAAGTCAAGGGTCAATATCCCTGCATGAACCGCTGTGTCACAGATATGGAGATGCGCGCATATAAACACACAAACACAAACACACACAAACACACACACACAAACACACACACACACACTAGCAGACACTCAGAGACGTCTGACAGAAGAATATTTTGATGAGTAATTCCAAGGTGTTGATAAAGGCCCCAGCCTGTGGAGCATATCAAATTACCCTAACAAAGAAATGCAATTAGATGCTGCCATTTTTATTCAACACCTTATCATTCACTTTTGTGTGTGACTGTGTGTGACTGTGTGTGTGTGTGTGTGTGTGTGTGTGCTCTCATCTTTTATGATGCACAATGTCTACCTGGATATCTGGGTGGTGCCTTTGTGTGTGGGGCTGTGTGTGTAAATGCATGTGAGAGCCTTCTATGACTCACAGTGTGTAACCTTGACATCTGCTTGCTGCTTTCCAGCATGTAAGTGTGACTGTGTGCATCATGACTCACACCGCGTACCTGTGTATCAGCTGTGTGTGTGTGTGTGTGTGTGTGTGTGTGTCTTTCATCTCTGTCTCTCTCTGTGTATATGTGTGTGTGTTCCTGTGCACCTTGGGGCCTGAGACATTAGAAAACAGGCTTCATTGAAAAGATAACGGCTGCTGTAACACATTAATCATAACTTGATTAACTTCCACCGTGCCGCACAATGAATGGCCTGCTTTATTAAGCCAGCACTCTCTCTCTCTCTTCTATTTTTTCTCTTAACCCCTCTCTCCCTCTTGCAATCCTCAGTTAAAATCTTCACTGGCATGAAATGAATCTCTGCGTTTCCTCTCTGGCTTTCATCTCTTTGGCTCTCTCTATCGGCCCCTATCAAGGTTTTTATTATAATAAGCAACAGACATGATTGTTTATATGGAAATGTTGACTTTTATTCTTTGTTAGTTTGTTCATTTATAACTTTGAAGCAGCTACACGAGCAAAAGCAAATTAAAAATGTGTGCTTATTAGTGATGTCGGGGATCATTTGCACTACATGTGAACAAGAGAGGAGTGAATATTTTGCAGCAGCTTGGTGGCTTGGTTTCAGCATACTACAAGTTTGCACTCAGTTTCTGCATGACAGGGAGAGTTTCTGTGTGAAGAGCCGAAACAAATTGGTAAATATGATAATATTATATGTAAAGATTATGGTCTAGACCTGCTCTATATGAAAAGTGCCCTAAGATAACTTTGTTATGATTTGGTGCTATATAAATTAAACTGAATTGAAATAATGAATAAATAAAAATGTGTGATCCTTACAAATCTCACACTGCCTGTCTGCAAACCTCCATGGTGTTCCAACCCCAAAGTATCTCTGTCCTAAACAGCATTTTTTTCCTTCATTCATGATTTTGTCTTACTGTGTATGACACAAAAATTCGATATGGTGATAAGTATTTTAACTACTTATTAGTTCATTTATTAGGAAAAATTATTAGAAAAATATTACCATGTAATGCAGCATACACAAAAAGATCCAGTCTGAAAAATGTTGTCAGTGTGTGTTTGCCATTGTGTAAAAACAATCCCATCATTTACTTTAATTTAGTGCCATCAGTCATTTTATAAGAATAACATTGTTTTTCTTTTGCAATGATGGATATCTCATTTTGGGATGAAACACCTCATTTAGTCTCATGTTCACACGTGAAAACATGGAATAATCCATGGTATATCAATAAGTTTTACAAAGCCATTCTTCATGTTGTTCCAAGATTTCATCGCTGTAGAGTTTTATCCTCTCTGGGAACAAATAAACACATCTCGATGAAAAGCAAGCAGGCGGGAATTACCGGCAGTGCTGCTGGACTGGATTAAGATTAAATTACACATAGTGATATAAGGATTACAGCACAGATCTGTATTAGTTATTATGATTTGAGACCCGACTGTATTTTCCTTGTTTTTAAAGCAAAGCAGGAATGTTTGCTCTTAAAAGCACAAGCAGGTGTTTTGTATGAAAAGGGTTTTTTTTCCCAAAAAGCAGATGTTATATGTTAAAAATCCTTCTTTAAACATTCAAATATCGCACAGTGTAATCTCCATAAAAATGTAAGCGTTCCTATGAACAGTTCACTTGATGTCGCTAGAAAACACAACTTTTTTGAGATTGTTAACCTTAACCAGATATTTGGTTGTCCTGCAAGCTTTAAAAAACACAGAGCACTACCAACAAGGCTTGGTTGATGATGGTGAATCTGTATCTTTTAATCTTTTTATTTATTTATTTTTTTTGTCACTTAAAAGTTCACTTGGCCCTTTATGGGTTGAGAGCATTCAATGATCCTTGATCTACCAAATAAGCGGTTAAAATAATTAAAAGCACATAAATGATAAGTTCGCTTCTACGACTAAATGCACTTTGATGAATTGCCTTTTTGAAAAGTGGCAGCTGCACAAACAAAAATATAACAGAAGCTGGTGTCTCTGACTGCTGTTTTTCTTCTGCTGTGATCTTAGAAAAGACCCAGTGCTCTGAAGATAAAAAGATTACTGAATCTCAATGACTGTGATTGTCCTTTGAGTGAGGAGATCATTTTCTCTTTAATAGGAATGGGGTTATTTATAAGGATGTCACAATCATAGGGATTTGAGATCAGTATTTTAATATTTAATATCTGCTGTTTGACAGTGCTTAACCACTGACAGGATATGTAGCCTGATAGATAAGAACAGCATGAATTCAGCCATTATTATCACAAGTGGTAGCAACAACGTACTATTTTTATTGCTATTTTAGGACAACGCTGTCCCTTCCTTTTTACATCATTATAAGTAAAAGATATTATATTATATATTTCTGTATCTTGAAATGGTTTGCATCAATCGAATCACAAGAATCTTAGCTTAAAGATATGTAGCACGAGTACCCACTTCAACAGAGCAGTTGTGTACAAGCATATTTCTCTATGGAAACAATGCAACGGCCTGTGGGCGGGCCGTCGGAATTTTAACAGGTTAAAGGAACCCTATGTAGTTTTTGACCACTAGTAGTGCTATGGAGCAATACTTCAATACATCCATTCAATTTAATTCATTTCAATTTTATTTATATAATGCCAAATCATAACAGAAGTTATCTCAGGGCACTTTTCATATAGAGCAGGTCTAGACCTTAAAACGTAAACACCACAGGGCACCTTTAAGTTAAAATGACTTTTTGATAACACTATCAAATGAAAAATACATTAAATATGTGTGGACTAAAAAGTTATTAATTATTTTGGACACAACCAATGAGTCTTGAGACAGTTGTAATTTGTTTTATGGCCACCAGGGATGAATATTGGAGGTTCTATCATCTTCAGGAAAGGCTTAAGTTTAACTAATAATATTAATGATTCCTCTGTTCTATTGCAGTTTGACAACATACCCAGCTTATTCCCATTCACTTAATGGGAGATGCTCAGTATAACTACAATCTTCACTGAGTAGCAGCTAGGATCTAGAGGGGGCACACTTTGCTCATTTCAATCATAGTTTGTTGATACATTAATTCAAAAAAACTAAAACAGTAATGCAGGTGGCATTATGTTGCCCTTACAACACAGTTTTTTTTCTAATGCAAAATAGTTGTATAACATAATTCTTAGGGGGAAAAAAGGTTGGCAGAGTGTGTGTACTGAAGAGGTGAGACAGCTACACTGACTTCCTCTCACACACATTTGATATACAAGAGGCCTGGCGGTAAAGCAGCTGTATTGAGCTGACCTGACAGCTACCTGACAAATAGGTGTTTCATGGTTAGGTTAATAGGCTGATGTTTACAATGAGTGGACATGACATTTGTCTCTGAGGCAAGTCTCTCTGTGTTTTGTGTGTGTGTGTGTGTGTGTGCTTGTGTGAGTGTGTGCTTGCGTGAGTGTGCACGTGTTTGTTTGTGGCTTCAAATTGTCTTTTGTCATTATGAATGGATGGACAGCTGGAGGAAAAAGGGAGAACAGGCAAGAAAAACAAACACGAAGATGCAAAATACACACAGACACACACACAGCAGACTTTTATGTAACCAGCCTCCTCAATACTCAGACAAAACTGAAAACACCAACCACAGTATGTTCAATTCAGTCATTGAACTGACATGCGGCAGAACAAAAGCAATCAATTTATAGAGTAAACATGGAAAATCTTCAACTTCTAAGCTGGATTGAACTAAGACAGAAGCACGATTTTCTACAATAATGGATGTGTCAAATTAACAACGCTGGGCACCTCACAGTGTGACAGCTAAAGCGTTCGTGACTTAACGTGACTGGGGAGACTGTGCGTGTGTGTTTGTGTGTATGCTGTAAATCTTAAGAGTGCAGCTTCCAGTAGGTAAAACAATTAAGAAGGACATGATTAAAACCTGAGAAGTTCTCATCCTGAGATTACTGTTAGAAACTAGGGAAGATGAGGCCTGTGTGTGTGAGAGAAAAGTCATTTTATATCTTAATTGCAAATCCCTCATTTTGCCCCCTAACATAGGTTAAAGTATATTTCTGTGTCATCAGCAACACTGAAAAGTATGGGGGAAACCATGTGTGTGTGTGTGTGTGTGTGTGTGTGTGTGTGTGTGTGTGTGTGAGAAGCTGCTTCATTTGCTGGAGCCCAAGCTCTATAAAGCCATTACCATACAAACAGCAATTAGCCTCTGTGTGAACAATTGCTGTTCTGTTCCCTAATTACTGAATTACAACCAGGAGATTAACGATGGTTAAATAAAAAACAATTAAGAACAAAACAATTAAGGTTTTTTTTTCCCTTTCCCCCCAAAGCCATTGCTACTCCCCAGTCATGTTAATTCTTTTTAAAGGGTTCAGACAACTTGCAGTATGTGTGTGTTCAGCTAGCAAAGGTAAGAATTTCAGGCTGAGATGTGTGATGTTCCCCAGAAGCTAAATTCAGAGGATATTAGTTATGAGATCAGGAGAAGAACAGCGAGCCCGGAGGAGGGTGGGAAAGAGATGAGAGATCTGGGATCATTAGAACGATGTTTTTATCCTGCTTATCAGGCACTGCTCTAATGGATTCGAGCTATTCCAGTTTATCGCAGGCATGTTGTTGAGAGAAATGGGAAGCATCAATGAATTATTAGTAGTAGTGGCTGGGGCAAACACTCTGTTCTGAATTAGAATTAGAAAACAGGAGTTTAAAATGTTGTTGTTTAGAAATATTTTGAACTCATAGGGTACATTTTTATTTGCGGCATGTCAGTACGTCCTGTACTGCTTTTCCTGCTCAAGCACAGTGATAAGACCTGGCTGTGATCCTGTGATTATATATATTATGGATGTAATGTGTCTCTAAATACTATCCTGTTCCCTTGAGGCAGTGCTTCACTTTACTTACTGTAGCATAAGTAGGTGCTGTACTGTAGCTCAGTTAAAGTGGCATTATTCAGTTTTCTGATCACCAAAGGTATAGATATATATATATATATATATATATATATATATAGGAGTCACGTTTCTGGCCACCTGGCAAATGCATGTCCAACATTTACTTTCCTTTTAGCTCTGGTAAATCTGGATCTTTAGCTGCTGGATGTTCCACCTTCTTCACCAGAGAGTTGCTAAATTTGTCTGTTTGATGGTGGACAAGTAGCATAATTAGGTTTATTTAGGTGGAAACTGCGGCCAGCGGGGGTTTAATGAGAACTTCTTGACTAAAACAATACAAAAACAAGAGAAATAAGAGGTTTCACTGGTTTCATTTGGTGTTGTATATCAAAAATATTGATTAATTCAGGCTTAGGGTCTAAACATAAATTTGAAATAAATCAGGGCAATAATCAGAGTGATATTTTATTTAATAGAGGACATTCCCAGTCCTCCAGGTTAACTCAAGTTATAATAAATAACAAATGTAAGGAGTTGTTCTCAGAGCTGCAACACATTGACACAACCCCTCCTACCTAACATTTCAATAAAATGCTTTAAATATAATTCTGTTTACATGTGACATGGTCTCAATACCTACGAAACTTGAACATTTTTAATTTTAATTCAAAAAATGTTTTTAAAAGTCGAACTGTAATGGCTATTTATTTTCTTGTTTTCCCAAAATATAAAATCAAGATGATTAAAACCTTACATCTTAACACAAGTTAAACCTTAAACTGCTGGAGACCATTTTTTAATTGTTGTTTTTATTTTGTCTCTGTGTGCAGTGCTAAACAATGATTGCGCTAATGTTTCTGAACTGCAGTTCCCAAATCCAGCTGTCAATCTCACAGTGTGGTTTGAACTGTGAGGCCCTTTGTTTTCTGTTGGAGAAGACTGAGTTTCTGTAGGTGGCCAGTTCTTCTGTTTATTCTAAACAAACTGCTGTTGCTGTGGTCAGAAATGTAACATGAATCATTTTCAGAGAGCCAGAGGGTTTCTATCAGGAGAGGCTGACCAGACACTGAGTTGCTGGAATACCTAAATCTGTCATGAACTGGCTGGTTTTAGGTTGAATCAATATTGCATTATACAGTTTGCTGTTGAAAAAAACATTTGAATACATTTTTACAAATGGTGTGTTTTTTCCTCACCATCCTCCTCTGTCTGTTTGACTATCTCCTCGCTCTCCTTGCTGCCTTCTGGGTTGGCCAGGACCAGCCGCAGTCTGACCGTGACAAAGGGCCTCAGCCCCCTCAGGGTGTAATGTGACGACGTCTGGATCAACTCCTCTGCCACAAACTCTTGCTGGTTAAACACATACTGGTACTGCACCTGGAAAACAGAGGGAGAGACATGACATTTTATTCCACTGTAATTTGGTTGGAAACAGTGATTGCTAATGCAGAGCTGCCCTTATGTAATGCACTTAACCCTGCAATGCTGTGACAGAATTGCCAAGCAGAGAACGCTGTGACTTCAGTGTGCAACGTCAAAATCACACATGAACCTGAAGCAGTGGTGTTGCTAAATGTGCATTTAAAGGTGCATCTAAACACCTGTGGTTAAAGGTTGAAGGATGTGTACATTCACCTTTAGTTACAACATATAATAATTCCCTAATATCAAGGTGTTCACTATTGCCAAAACTTAACTTGACTTTTCACATAAAACAGGTCAAATGTGCCACCAATTCTTCCTACTGTCACATAATGCTTTCATGGTGGAGAATAGGTTTAAGGTGAGTTTGTCATTACAGCATGAATTGTGGCCAGCTGTGCGTACCGTCAGATTGTAGCTGTGGCAGCGTGTCACAGCATACCCAAACGTCTCCCATTGTATAGTCAGCTGGCGGGCTCTGACATCCACCACATTGACATTTTGGGGACCATGGACTGGATCTGAAGGAGACATAGACAGAAGCAAAAGTTAGTTCTTCGGCTGAGCAGGAGAGACAGTGGCAACGGCAGCAGAAGGAGTCGGTTGCCCTGCAAAACCTCATGCCTCATAGGGCTGCTCTCCACGGCGTGAGCCTCACCGAGAGCCCGGCTACCCCAGCTTTAAGGCTTCAACTTCTGAACTTTGGTGCTGTAGGTGCTGCTTACAGGACAATCTTTCTACCCTCTCACCAAGGCGGACCAGTTCTCCCAGAATTGTTCTTTGAAATTTACATTTGACAGTTTTTGTTGCCAGTATTGCACCATCCAAGTCCAAAATGTGATAACTAAACTAAAATATCTTGCTTTTGCATTGTTTAAAGTACACATCATTCCTACTGTATAAGTCCTTTCCCATTTATTCAGCATCTCTTGAGCTATACAAGACTCTAGTTCCCCTTAATGAACTTATTTCATATCACCATTTTTTATAAATTGTGTGATTATTTGTGATAACATATTTTGGAGCAGCATATATATATACTGTATATATATATAGTAAATTTGGAAAAATTATACATTGAGTTCATCAGTCACAGCATGCTCTGTGAAATACAGAAAACTTAACAGTATCATTCGTCTAGCTTCTTTAGACACGATTATTGTCAACAATCATTTGGAGATCCTTTCCTTTCCTGTTAATCCAACACACTGTTTTGGGATTGCCAGCTCCATCAGCCAGTTGAACAAAAACACATTCAGCTTCCTGTCACCACTTACATTTTACCTTGCCTTGCATAAGGCCACTCTGATGGGACATAAAGGCTGTAAACAGGTTCACAGGTTCCAACCTGTGATCTATTAATTACTGGAAAGTCTGTCTGACCACTAGGCTATGCTGCATCATTACAGGAAAGCCCAGATTCACAAACCAGAGAAAACAACAGGAGTCCCTGTATTGATTTGCAGACATCTGGAGTCGTTATTACTGCCTTCCCCATATGCCACTCATACACACACACATACAGGTACAAAACCAAAAATGCACGCCCTTACACACACAACCAGCAACAGGCTCAAACATGCCCACCTACACATGGCCAAAACAACCACGTCACACACACACACACACACAGCATTGTTCCAGCCATATGTTGGGCTCTCATCCCCAGGTTTGTGTACCACGACTGACTGCACAGTAACAAGCTTGTTCAAACCAATCTTTCTGTCTGCCTAATTAGTTTCCATCAGCTAAGGATGGCAACCAAAACAGGTCACTGCATAATTAGAAGATATATTATCTGTACTTCTCCAATAAAATTAAAACTTTTCTCACAATGTGTGTGATCTGGAAAATCTAGAAAGAAAAGACACCTACACAAGGGAAATTAGTTTTGGCATTGAAGTACAAACTCATTTATTATGTCTGATAATTATTAGAAGAACAACTTAGCTAATGAATAAGTGACATTTGAAAGGATTCTGTTGTTCTCAAGAATTGAACACTACTGATTCTCAGGCAGGACTTTACCCTCCTACAAGTTTTAAAATGTAAAGTTTTTAAACCCTTTACAGTCAAACTCTGGAGATAAATGACCCAATGTCTCTGTTGTTGTAGTTGTTGTTTAAAGACTGACTTTGTGGTGGGATGATGTTTTCTCCAAAACGTCCAAATTTTATAGTAAAGCTTTGTTCCATCAATGTTGTGTGTATGACATCTAAACCATGGCAAACATTTTGCTTCTCCAAAAATAAAATGGACGTTGAAGTTAAAACAACTACTAATTAATAACTAATTTGAGGAAAAATCTGTCCATCAGGAATATTTAGCATCATTTCTCACTTTTTCTGATGCCTCCTAAAATAATTAATCAACCTCATAGACTTAAAAAGGAAACTTAACCCTTGATTTAACCCCAAAAGATTGTTTATGAAGGCAGTTGAGTGCATTATAAGATTGTTCAAACAAGCTACTTACTGTAAATGTAAGATCAGCCTAATGAGACAAGATTAGACAACGGCACCATGGATAAGCCATCTTAGAGGCCATCTGAGACAGGAGACGAGTGTTTCGGTTGTCATTGTGTTTGTGTGTATATTTGTGTGTGTGCCTGCAGAAGGGGAAAAGCTATAAGCTCAAGGATAAGAACGGGGGTTAGCATCCCTGCAAGTCTGAGATATCTTGTTCATTTGTGTTCTTGTATGTGTGTGTGTGTGTGTGTACTGCATAATTGAGGCTCCCTGGGGTGCTTTATGGTTTAAAGAGTCTGTGTTTCTACTTAAAAGACCAAAGCCTACAAAGTAATCTACCATTCCTGGATAAGACTGCGGCAGACTGACATTTGGCAGCCAGGAAAGCTGCAGGGGGGAAGGGATATAACCAATGTATAACCCAATCCTCAGGTCAGCACAGCAGGCAATATGCTTTCACACAGCCCTCACACTGTCCCCAGAAAATAGGACTTTACTACATATGACTTAGACTGATGCAGATGGGCTGACGGCCTCTGGTTGCTGTATTTATGCATGTCATCATGCAGCACAAAAACTACCCATTCTGACAAACAATTCTTAAGATACCTGCTTTCTTTTAACAGGTGATATAATTGCTTGTCTGCCTGTTTGTCTGGCAGGCAGCAGGACATATCACAAACTTTGTAATGGATTTTCTTAAAATGTGGCGTGCAGATAAACCTTGAGCCAGTGAAGCAGTGATGTGATTGTTATCATTTGATGATGGAAACTGGCAGAAATTTCAGTAAAACATTTAAGCTTCTGATATTAGAGTCAAAAGATCAATTTAACTGAAAGTTTAAGTGTGACGTGGTGTAACAATGAGCTGGAGGAGGTTGGTTTAGATAATGCAAAAAATAATTGTATACATAGAAAATACAAATCTGTCATGTGATAGACTGGTGACCTGTTCAGGGTATAACTTGTCTCTAACCCAATGCATGCTGGGATAGCTCCAGCCCCCACAACCCTTAACAGGATTAGTGGTTATAAAACGGACAGACAATGGAATTTATGAATAATGACAAAAAATATATGTATATTTAGTACAGTAGATGCCTTTACTAAAAGCCTGCTCAGAAGCACAAACATTTTAACAATGGACACTCCAGTGGGAAACATAAACTTAGAAAGACCTTGTTTTCAGAGTGAAATTCCTCTAGAGAACAAATGTGAACTAACCTGTAATTATGCATGCTTAAGCAGATCAAGTGATGTACCTATAATGAACACACAAACTGTAATTCCTCGATTACAGAGACATAATCACTCATCACTCAGCCTTAGAGAGAGAATGTAATAAACAGTTTTCCCCAAGAATGGCAATAAATCAAAGCCCCTCTCACTGCAATGACTCTCGTTTCTGCAAAGACTCAAACCATGTTAGCTAAATCAGATTTATGGTCGGAGGTCTGGAGAGGAACAGGCCAAAAACAACAAATAGCAGCCAACCAAATCCCCCTCGCCAACCATCACTACCACAACCACCCACTTAATCCAGTGGTCTTTCAGTTGGGTATGATGGAAGCTAATCTTTCAGATAATCTGGCTAGCGCTCAGTTGGAGCTCCTCTAAACAGATTGCCAATTTCTGTTCTGGAAAATGCTGTGGCAGGGGTGGGGGAGGTAAATGAACAAGAGACAAGGACAGCAGAGTCACAGTCATAATATCGCTTTTAAAATTAAGTTTAAAGCTTCAAAAAGTGTTATGATGTATTAAATACAGACATTGGCATTGCTGTACAATCATACATGTTTACTGTACTTGTTTTGAGATTATCGCCTGCCTCCTAACAATTCTAATGCTGTTCCAACTGTGGGCACTTCGTCAAAACTGCTGCACAGCACAGACCTGTACCCCAGGGCCTGGTATGCCCAAGGGCGTAACATTGGTATGAAAATTGGGGTTTGAGGCACAATTAAGCAGTGGGTAGGATTTTAATACCATTTTCTGCATTTCTACATGTGTTTATCATATTCCCATCTCATTGTCTTAAATGTAATGGCTTATATAGGAACATAATCCTTCTTACCTTGATGTATGCAAAGAAGAAGTTAAAATTGATTGAGGAAAGAAGAATTTAGAAGGAATGTGGATGAAAGAGAGGAGACAACTTTATTGGGGACAACTTTATTGTCCCCGCTGTGGGACAATAAAGGCTTATCTTATCTCTCTTATCTCTTATCCATACTTAACTTTTACATTTTAAGATGGAAAAAGACATCAATTAATCAATGGCGGACAGGGATCAATTCATCAAACTTGCTGTTGTTGGCGACGCTATAATTAAAAATATTTCTATCGAAAAAGTCTACCAGTAATGTTACCACTCTAGTCACAAACTGTCTGCGACTCACAGCACAAGAGTGGGTCCACTTGATTACTATCCCGGAGTATGCTGGTGTCGCATTAGCCGGGCGGAGTTTACCAAAAAATCTATGTAAAATAAACACATCAGTGACTCGGCGGTATACGCTGGGGTAGTAGACTAATGAAGCAGACCCAACGTTAGAATATCGGACACTAGAGAGCCACTACGGTGTTTCGCTTGATTAAAAAAAGTGAGGGGGACAAGTCCGTGGATGTTACGCCCAAGGGTATGCCACTTTTGTTTCTTCTTAAATTTCAGGTCAAATCAAAAAACCTTTAAAAACAGTGTTTTCTGAGAATTGCAGATGCAGATGGAGGGAAAGACAGAGAAAGAAGAGAGTTGGAGATGAATGGAGTAGATTGAGAGAGAGAGAGAAAGAGAGAGAGAGAGAGAGAGAGAGAGATTGGGAGGAAGAGAGCAGGAGAGTTTATTTGAATTATAACTTTGTTTACATTGCTAGGTCGATTATCGTGTCTCCCAGGCTGCCCTTGGTCATGACAAATGCCAGATTTGCCACATCATCCATCTGATTTATTCTCTCTTCCTCCTCTCCTCTCTTTCATCCACATTCCTTCTAAATTCTTCTTTCCTCAATCAATTTTAACTTCTTCTTTGCATCCATTCTAGAGCTCTCTAAACCCACTTGCACATCAAAAACCGATAATGATGTGGTGGTGAAGACACTGGCGTGCATTAAGAAGAAAAAACAAACAGTGACAGAAAGAAAAGCACGGCAAAGTATGTACAAAATTAAGAAGCTGGATGGGGAGATGGATGGATGACTGACAGATGGGTGACTGGCTGGACTGACCAGGGAACAGATAAATGTACCAGTGGACAGACTGACAGAAAAGAGAGGTCAATTATGTATGCATGGAGGAAGAACAATCATACCCCCAGAGGGACACAGGCCCAGCACTGGGCGAGTCTTCCACCCTCATTAATCAGGATGGGTCAAGGGTTGGCATGTTAGCTATCACACACTGTGAAAGGGCAGTTTAGATGGCACAGCTGGCGCACAATGGCACAAAGCCAAACAGTGAGTCATGCTGCAGCCAGACGTGGTCTCCCTCTCCCTCTCCCTCTCCCTGTGGTGAACCAGCAGATACAAGTGGCCCTTGATATGACCATTAAAAGGACAACAGAGGCTACAGCTGGCCAGTGGCTTGCCAGTCTACTACTATAAAACAGCATGAACTACAAATAGCACTAGACTACTACCATTGCTCTGGTACAGTATCACTGCAGTACAGCATGCTATTACTATGTGGCTTACTCAAGTGAATAGACTGCCATTGGCTGCAACAAAAAAAAAAAAAAACAAGGCCTACAATACCATATCCTCTTTCAAGCCCCTAGGTGTACACTTTTTATTTAAATATACCATCTTTTAAATGAATCGGACGTTTGTGATTGTACAAAAATGAGACAATCCAGGTGGATATTACTAAAGTCTGTATGTGTTCTTAGTGTGCTATGGACATATTAGTGGAAATTCCTAAATGTACTGTATGCATGACGCTCTTGCATCTGGAAATGAACAGCAGTGCAGACTGTGGTAACCCTTTCAGAGTGTGGAAGATGGAAATGGAGCTGATCCCCGCAACATGTCAATTATGTGATAACCCGTGGTTAAATGTATAATAACTGAATCAAGATCTTTTAGCACTAGGATTGACTTTTCTACAACTCTAAGCTGAACTGTCTGTGATCATCTACACAATGCCGGCTAACAAGCATATGTGCCGGTGGATAGTACCAATTCTCTGCTGATTTGACCTGAGGTACAGATAAAGTTGTTTTGCCTGCCTTTGAAAGTACTTAAGGGCCTATTGGATGTTTTGGCAGGTAGATATCTAGTTCAGGCGAGAGCCTAGTGAAGCATTGTGTTTTGGGATGCCTTCCTGAATCTGATGAATGAGCAGCAGAAATGGAGCCATTAATCCAGAGACTTTAGGGAGCCATTCCAGGGAGAAGAGAGGAGGGGAGGAAAAGGAGGAGTGGAAATCAATCTTGCTGCCTCCCTACGCTCCCCATCCTCCTGTATGTTGCTGTCCTGTTCCTTTTGTTTTTGTATTATTCTTTCCCCATCTTCTTATTTTTAAATACGTTCCTTTGCCATCATTAATGGTTTATTTCTCATCTTTTATTTTGGCCTCACATATTTTTTCCATAATGTCGTCTCTGTCTATATGTTTTATCTTTTCTCTCGTCAGCTCTCCTCCATCCCTCTTTGCCCTTTCCCATTTGCCTCAATCACACACTTACCTCTCATTTAAGGCTCCCATTTTGCATCGCCTTTACTCTTGAATTCTAAACTTTTGCATGACTTTTAATCTAAAATTAAAGCTCTTTTAAGACACGCTAAGGTTAACATTTGGCTTGTTGTTAAGATGGAATCTATTGGCTGTGTCACAGTTAGAAAAAGCCTTCTGGTATAATTCTATCGCATTTGCAAACTTTCTTGACAATCCCTTACCTCAAAAGAAATAGTTGCTGCTGAGAAATAAAGATGATATTATTTCCCTTGGAGACACTGTTCTGCAATCGTCTCTCCATTTGGTAAGCCATTTTAATCATGCACCACTGTGAGTGGCACAGCTGTTACAAAAGGTATGAGAGAGGTAATGTGACTTCCTGGAGGGATAATGATTCATCACCATGCCCCTACGATATATATGTACCTTTTACGCATTCTGTAGCATGCTGCGCCTACTGTACATGTAATGTACAGCAAAAAACAGGGGTGCAGGAGAAATACACATTGGTACTGAGAAGTTTATTTCTCACAAATGTACCATGAGCAAAAGATCTTGGTTCTGCTATCAATGACAGTCAGTCAGACATAGCAAGCCACTGATGGCAAAGCCTGGCTTCATCCTTACAAAAAAGTACTCCAATGAGTTCCATGCATATGGGTTTTAAATGTGTGAAAATACGTGTCTAATATTAGATTGGTACTCTAAATCAGCAGATACCCTGTGTTGAGTTTTACCCAGAGTCCCTTCATGCCCGTGCACCACCCCAACCTCCACCCTTAATTTCGGCATTGCTACATATGGGGCATAATACTTCCCACAATACTTCCTACTGTGGGAATGAATGTTGGTGAATCGGGAGGTGCGCAATTGTCCAATATGAACACAGTTCCCAGGATACTGGGCTGGGCAGCATTGCTAAAATATATATTTACACTCCGTCTTTTTCTAAGAGTGTGAACAAAAATGCGCGTCAATACGCCCTCATTGGCCTTGCCCACATGACCAAGCAATTTGCGCTGGCCTTTTCAGTTGTGCCCAAGTCTCTTTCTCTCTCTTCATTGCCTCTCATGCCTCTGCTGCTCTCTACTTCTGTCTGACTTTCTGTGTGTTTTTGACTTTTTTTCTCTTTTCTATATTCACAAAGACCTAAAAGGCAAAAACATTTTTTTTTTTAATGAGAGTAAAAGAAGAATCAATGTCAAAGAGAAAACACAGAGAGCTTCCCTCTGGGAGAAACACAGCAGGGACAACTTCCTGTTCTGTGCATAGGGAAATTACATATTACCAAAGTTACACTGGCCAAAGGCTAGAAATACAATTAATACTAGAGATCCTAACAGCTCCCACCACTACAACACACACACAAACACAAGCACACAAACACCTGAGCCTGAGGCTTGTGTAGCTTCAGCATTAGCTGTGTGACCGTTGATATGTTGCAGAGGTTGCACTTTTAATCTGCATCCTCACACCCAAGAAATAACAGCCTAACCTCTACCTCAACACACACACACACGCAGAGAGGCAAGCTCTCCCGTGACGATGACCCCCCGAGGCAAACAAGCAAGATCAGAGGAAAACCCTCATGGATGCTTTTGCCCTTCTTGGATTTAACAAAAATGTGTGTGTGTTGTTTGCATGTTTCCTGCACTGTACAAACTTAAGTACTCATGATTCCTTTCATATAAATAACACATACGAGTCCACATATAGAAACACACCAATACACGCATGCATCCCCTCCTCACCAAAGCACTTAAGGACATTCTTAGATTCACCTCATTAATAAAAATAAAAGTCAAGTATGTAATATTTCATCACTGAAGTACCTCAATAGCACCCTCATCAAATTATCAGCCTCTTAATCACGACAGCTTTAAGAATGTCGTTAAATTGGCTCATTGACTCCACACACACACACACACAACCAGAAATTCTACACTACTTTGTTCTCATCAGAGAAGGCATTAACGTCGCCATAATCAACACATGTACAAACTTTAAATGCACAGAAACACACAAACAAACAAATAACCTAAAACGTACAAATACACACCAAACTCCTCCCTAACACACTCACACACACACAAAAGCAGCAGCAGACAAGGCAACACCCTGTAGCTTCGTGACTTGGATAAATTGGATTAAATTGACTTGTAGCAGATGTCTTTTAGTGGATTTTAGTTATGTCTCCCTGCATGGAACCAACTACTGAGAGTTAAACCATAACTCACAACATCTGACTTAACGGAAGAACTCCATTAACTTTGGACAACAAAAGCCCATTTTCAGCTCTCAAAAGTAACCAGCAACTAAAAGAAAAATAACCTTTTCGTGACAATGAATGAATGAAAGAAATTGCATGTATATAATTATAAATTATCTTAATTTGATTTTAATTTTTTAACTTGCACACTGAAAATCCACATTCTTTGCTTTTCATCTTTGGAGCTAAGTGCTCTTCAATGTGTTTCTTTGTACTGCGGTTTCACACTGTACTTCAGTAACATCACCATGTAATTCAAATAAGGTAATCGTCATTGTGATGTCTTTTTCTTTGGGTTTTCTTATGATACTGTTAGATTTTCTGGGGCTCTTTGTCCGTTTGTCGGTTAAGCCATTAGTTAAGCTTTTAGTGTCCTGCTAACCACCTGATTTTCATTCAAAAAAATAAATAAATAAAACACAAAGACAACAACAGTACTTTTCTGTACACTGCATATTATTTCCTGTCAGATACCATGTCTTTCAAGAACTGCATATAGCTTGAATTACAAGAAAACAACATACTGATACGGTGCATAAATGTTGCAGATTTCTAGTAAAGGAATCAATCTTTGATAAATGGCTGGATAAATGTTGTTGTTGCTATAGGAAATCTGACCTCTCACTTTTCTACAGTGTGGTAAGTGAGAACACAGTGCTTTATTGATCTCTAGTGGGGTCAATAAAGAATCACATCATACTACACACGTAGAATGATTGCAGTACTGTGACAACTTCCATGGTTAGTGATGTAGTCCTTCAGCAGAATGGACAGAGGGTGAATGTATATTGTGATATCATAAGCAACGAGAAGAAGAATGCTCTGAGCCAAAACCACGCAGTAATGTAATTCAAAATGGAGCAGAAAGGAAATCTATTTCAAATCCCGCTTTATTAATACCATCGCTGCCTACAGGCAGGGAAGGGACAATTGAGTTGTAGCAATTTGCAGAATGAGGGGGGCCAGAGAAGGGAGGGCGAAAGGGATACTGAAGAGTGGGAAGAGAAGGAGGGGTGCTGAGGATGAGCCGGTCTCATTTAAGGGAGAGAGAGAGATGTAAACAGAGCAACAAAGAGCCTGAGAGAAAGAGGAGAGAGAAAGGAAAAAGTAGAAACATCAGCAACAAAAAGAGACACAATGAGGGACAGAAAGAGAGGGATGTGTGTAAACATAAAGTGAAACATGAAAGTGGAAATAGTGATAGAGTGATAAGAGGTCAAAAACACAGCTGATAAAAGAAAGTATGAAGGAAGAAAAGAAAAATAGACAGGCACAAAGTGACAGAGAGGAATAGAGAGAAACAGAGATTTAGAGGGGAAGAGAGGAAGATTTAAAGCAGCGATATAATGAGCCAATTGATGGTGAGGCCTGGGGTTAAGCACCTGAAGCCAGCCAGTAATTGGCTGAGAAAATCAGAGTGACAGACAGAGAGATATAGGAAGGGGAGCGAGAGAGATGGAGGTCGGTGCTCCAGGGCATAGAATAAAAACATGAATAAAGCTGCTCCTTACAATAATGTCACTCAGCCAATTATATCCATAACAGTCAGATTAAATTACAAAAGAAAAATGCCTTTTTCTTCAAAACTCCTCAAGAGATGTTCACGCTGTGTGATGATACCTCCAGTGGGTCTTGTGTTAAGAATTAACTTTGAGGATGGATCTTTTTTAAAAAAAACCTTTTTCCTTGATCACTAAAGCAACATCCCTCATGGGGCTTTTCAGGGCTGGGGTTTGAAAGGGAAAAAATATGATTTAGAAGTCATGGTGCCATGTTGTTTTTGGAATTTTATCTATTGTTCATTTTACCAGAGACCAACATTATCTATGTGTCCCCTGCTGATCTGATGTTCCATACTGTTTTATCACTCACAGTGTTCACAATAGCATCATCTAAACTAAGATAAATTATTATAGTAATGATAACCTGTATTTACATAGTGCCTTTGGGGCAGCTGTGGCTCAGGAGGAGGTAGAGCGGGTTGTCCATTAATCACAGGGTTGGTGGGGGTCAAAGAAAAGAGTATCTCTTTTCTTCAGTAAGTAAAAGACGATTCTGTGACATTCAGCGCTGGATATCTCTACAGCAGGGTTAAAGGCAGGCTTAAGGAAAGCTATGTTACTAAAATTAAACCTTTTAAAGTGAAACATGCAGCTGTGTGTCGACAGTGTAGGAATGGAAGGAAATGTTGGCAAATTACCTGTCATGGCATCCAATTAATCTTCTAATTCTGATTCTCTTGCCACATTCTCATGTCATGCCACACTAACCACTCCTGTCATTGCAGAGCCGGATCTCTCCTCCTGTCAACAAGGCCTCCCAAGTTTGCATCCCGCCCCAGCACTTCACCTCATCGGTCACCTGCCCACACACCTGCTCCTCCTTACCTCATTTGTCTCAGTATATACTGTGCACCTCCCAGCCTCACCCTGCTTAGATTACTGTTAGGCGACTGTTGTACCTCTACTACAGCTGTCTGCATGTGTCAGTCTTCCAGTACATTACAGACCGAGTGTATGCATTTCTACTACAAGGGTCCAAGAATTGATCCTTGCGGTACACCGTACCCTTTGTGAGCAGACAAAGAAGAGGCATTACCCATGACTTTTCATTCTCTCAGCTGAGTTCTGATAGAAAAGTAGAAGCCTAACAAGGCAAGATTAGCAAAACTCAGACGTGCCCATTTTCTTTTTCTTTTACAGGAAATTAAACTAAATATTATGATCCACCGTATCAAATGCAGAGCTTAAAGGGGAAGGAACTAAATAATCACCTGCATCATTCGCCAAAATGATTAGTAACTCTGATGAAGGTGGTCTCAGTACTGCTGCTAATAGTTTGGAAGCCAAAACCATAGACAAAAATGGTAATTTTATAGAAATTGGTACATAGTACATAGTACATAGTAATATTGGAGGCAAGTCCTGTTATTTTGAATATAGGAAGGATTTAGATGTGTTTGAGACAAGAGGGGATAGGAGAGGGAGGGTGTTCATAATAGCTGGACCAACTGTTTAAAATACCTTTTTAAGGGAGGGCAGGTAGTAACATGTAACAGCCAGGTAGAGGATTTCATTTGGAACGTGGTTTTAACAAGAATCAGTAAAATGATGAGTTTAAATTGTTTCAGTGAGATGGTGTCAGGAAAAACGGTGAGGTCACAGGCAGCAGGTTGGATGTGAGGTCTCATATTTCCCCTTTATCAGTGAAGTAATAGAGAAATTCATCACATTATTTCATAGACGGGGGAGGAGGTGATCACTGAAATACTCCACTTTAATAAACTGTGGAGCTACTGCCATAATGTTAGAAAAATAAGACCTTATATACCTTAAATACCTTATATACCATATATACATTCTTTTATAACTATATTTATGGCCTGTGGCTTTATATATTGTGACTTAATATATAATATATATATATATATATATATATATATATCTTTATGTGTGGCCACTCGATGTTTGGAAAATGTTACAGTAAGAAACAAATGTGCCCATGTCAGCAGCCATCATTCATTTGAGATGAAGTCAGAAAGCCCAAAACAAGAAAATTTTTACATTACAAGCTGCCAGAACTGACATTAATAGCAAATGTTCTCAGTTTCTCACATGTGAGATCATAGTATCTTGACTTAACACAGAGTAGGCTATAATGCAACAGTGTGACTCAACATGTACACTAAAGTCTTATGGAGCACCATAGCCAGTGATCCGCTGCAGATACTCGATATATTATGGCAGCTTTTACAGCAGTCACAATGTACCATAAGAATAAACATGTACAACTTAGCACTGTCTAATCATTGAATTGGAAACTCTACAGCCATGATGGGGATTGCAATGATGGCTGCAACAACACATTACATAGTTACTTTAAAATCGATATAAACTGTAGCAGCTGTTGCTCGCTCGTCATGTGTACAGATTACTGTGGTGGTGTGCAACACAGTCATGATTATTTATTACCAGGACTGACAACATTGGTGGATTGGCTGCCATATTTGCTGGCTGTGTTAACACACTTCACAACAGCAAATGAGACGTATCAGTCGCAAATAAAATTCCCTCAAGTTTTAATTGTAATTACCACTAAAAGGAGAATGTGATTGGATTTTCCATCTGATGCTCATATACACTTGATGGGTTGCTTTGGCAGAGCTAAAGTGTCTGTCTTTTAATGTTTGGTTATAGCTGAACAAAGAAAAAAAAGCAGAAAAGCCTTTAAGGCCACAGTGGGTTTTTTTTTTTTTAATGACTTATTTATTTTTGCTTCTTTGTCCGTCTGCAGATCGAAGAGACAGGAGGAGACGACTTGTTTGGCTTTGTGCTAAGATGCCTCTTTCCAAATGTCACCACACTGCCACCGCATCGAGCCAGCATCTTACCATACACCTACTGTGTCTTTGTGTGTGTCTGTGTGTGTGCATGAAGGTCTCCTAACTGTGGTGTGTGTGTATAAATATACACCTGTGTGTATTACAGGGTCTAAAACCAAAGAGCTACTAGACCATTAGAGTCTTTGTGCTTTTATGTCTGTGTGTCTTTGTTTCTGCCTGTGTGTAAAAGTGCTAAGTGTCAGTGATTTTTGTCTTGTTCACCGGCTTAATGGGGGAGTATTGACTGGCGTCCCACGACATGGCTTCGCTCTATTGGGAACACAGACAGCAGAATGGGATTTATTGAATCCTGCTTCACTTCAAGAAAAACAGAGGCAGGAGAGAGAAATAAACAGTGATCAGCTTTAATTTATTTATTTTCACGGACAATGCACATTGATCATCATCAATTTGCCAGTGTTAGCCAAAAGGCTAATTTTCAACTGCTATCCAGTGGCCAGATGTTAAATTAGCAGCTTACGAAAGCAAACATGCAAAACTTAAATCCAAACTGCTAACTTCTCTGTGTTAATAAGTCTTGATTTTTCAGTGACTTTGGGTTGACAGTTAGTCATTGGAAAGCTGCTGGTCACTTGTGGAGCTGGTATGGCATTGAGGCAGGTGTTCTAAAGCTATCAAGAACATTTAATTATCTGATCGTCTGACAGACTTCATTCCACTGTATGGTGGCCCATCACAAATATGCTCCAAGGGCGTTTTCACACCTATAGCTGGTTTGCTCTGGTCCTGATCAGTTGATGAGTTTGTAAACTTGAAGCGTTTTCCCCTTAGTGTCCAAACAAACTAAAATGCATCCCTGCAAACCAGGTGAGAACATTCACACTTATTGGTCAGATGAGTCTGGGGCAGGAGCAAGAAAATAAATACAGGAAGAAGGTCCCATATTCTGAACTAGTGCACATTTCAGTGAGAGAAACATTGCTGGTTTATTCTCCAGCTAGCTGCTGCTACTAGAAACAGTTTGCGTGCTCTGCCGCATCCCAGAATGCAAAGCAGACCTGGCTACAGGAGCCCTTTAGCTTAAACTTGCAGAGTACACCTGGTAGTTGGGTCGGATCTAGGTCAGATCACGTTCCCACCACAAATCGGAATCGGACCGAGACCACCTCCTCTAAAGGGTCTTGGTACAGTTGTTTTGGTCCACACCCGAGGGCGATTACTGTGTTCACACCTGCCCAAACGAACCGCACTAACCGGGCAAACACACCAGGGTTCGTTTTAACCAAACAGGTTAAATGTGAAAACATCGTAAGATGTCAGAGCAATATTCCTTAGGTGTCTGTGATACTCAATGAAGAGTTTTGTTGTGACCTTGTTTGTCAACCAATCATGCTGAAACTCTGATGATGATGAAGGACAACATGATAGGTGACTTACATCAGAGTGTTGGCACAGTTTGTTTTTGTTTGCCGTATTTGTCTTGATTTCCTAGACTTTCCCCTACATAATAAAAGTTTTTTTTGACCCATGACATAATATAACCTTAGTACTGTTAAAACTTAGTCAGAATTTAGGTGTGTTCATGTTATTTGGTGTACCCAATGCTGATGTGTCATGGTAAGTATACCAGCAGATGATGGAGGGAGGTGGAGGTGGGTGAAAGAGAGGACAGGAAGTGTTAAGGGGTGAGATGACAGCGTAAATGGATAAAGAAAAAGCGAGTGAGTGAGTGAGAAAAATGAAGCAAGCGCAAGAGTAGAAAGATGAATAGAGAATAAGAAGTAGGGAGACAGTCTCTAAACAGGGTATAGAAAAAAATAATGAAAGGGAGACAGATGGGGTAAAGGGAAAACTTTGCACAAACCCACATGTACTCGTCATTCTGACATACATAAAACATAACCTTGACGAAGGTCCTGTAGATATCTCAAACAGACGGACTATTGAGGCTACAGTCTACCCCGACGTGCAAATTGTGAACTCTGTTGTCACTGCTGATAAATGAATATGGCGTGTTTATATTATTGAACGCTTTCATGAGGCAGCGGGGGAGCTTTCATAAAGGCGCAACAAAGCTCTCATCAGCATGGCTTTTATCCCAACCGTAATGTCAGGCCCGGATCCATCGCCACGCCGCAGAAAGAAAGGGACGGACTAAATTTATCACGCACGAATCACAAATGAGAGAGAGAGAGAGAGAGAGAGAAAAAAACATGACTGAGATTTGGCCTGGAAAAGAAATCAGTTGGCATATTTTAAAATGACACATTCTTTTCTTTCAGTTAATTTCAAAAGGTGCTTTGCTGGCAAGGAATAAAGAAGCACTTATTGCCAAATCAAACACAATATGAGCAAACGCAGATAGCAGAGATGGCAATGAGGCAGTAATACTGTCAGTCTCTCCCTCTGTCTCTCGCATTGCCCCCCTTATCTGTGCCTTTCTCTCTCAATCTCAAGCTCCCTCTATCCCTCCATCTTTTCGGGTTTCAATTCCTGTGTCACATTTCTTTCTTTCATCTGTAATTTTCTTCTATTTCTAATTCTCCATCTGGCTCTCTTTATCTTTCTTCTTTTTCTCACAACTGTGTTTTTGTTTTCTCCCCATTTCTTCTCTCCATTCTTCTTACCCTTCATTTTTTCTTGTTTTTCTTTCTCTAATCAGCTTCTTCTTGTTCCCTTTTCCTCTAATTTACATGCTCCTCTACTGCACCCCCCCCCTCCCCCTCCCCCCCAGCTCTCATCAGTTAGTTAGAAACTGGACAAAGAACAGAGAGTTCACTGAAGTCTGCTGGCTACTCTTAATGAGCTCAACATGCACACACAAACACTCTACCTATTGGCTCTTGTTACCTGCTCTTGTGAGTGAATCCCATTTACTTCCGCTCTATTGGTAAGAGAGAGAAAGTGTGTGTGTGTGTGTGTGTGTGTGTGTGTGTGTGTGTGTGTGTGTGTGTGTGTGTGTGTGTGTGTGTGTGTGTGTCTAGCTACAAGCTCACAGTAATTAGAATGACTGACACAACCAGTCGAGCATGTAGCACACTACTAATGTTGGCCAGATTACCTGAGCGGGGTGTGTGTGGCACCAAACTCCTGTAATGTTGCACTTATCACCTGCCTGTCTTGCTCTGTGTGTCTCTGTGTGTGTGTGTGTGCCTTCATTAACTGCCTGACACAAACACACTGACTCTTAACTCTCTCCTCTTGTCTATCTTTTCTTGATTTACCTCCCATGGTATTTGCTCTTCTCCCCTCTATTTTTATTATATCTCTTTTAGATTTTTTTGTTTCTTGATCACCTTGTCACCTTTTTTGTCCGCCGGGTTCGGACAAAAAATAAAACATGACGTCCGGGTTCGGTGACCTCATACTTGACATTCTTGGCTTCCTGTTCAGTGCTGGGGTTTGTTATATACACATGAATGCAGCACACAGGCAGTAAATATTCATGTAGCCTAGCTAAGGATGGAGGACGTCAAACAAAATATGTCATCGGGTTAGATTAAAAAACTACCCCAAACCATGCAGGGAAATCTTCACCAGACAGCTGTGCAGGAATGTGGTTGTATGGTGGTAAAATAAACAGATTGAAGCTAAAGACATCTGCGTGGTTCTTTTCGATCATCTGCAGCAAATCCAGCATAGAAACGGGGGAAGCTTCCTAACAGAGAGCATGGAGGCATTTCGATTTGCTTCAGCTTACATTACATGCGTCAGGCTCGGGTTGGGTTCAGACATAAAAACCAAAATGTGGGTTTGGGACTGAAGTATGCGGCCCGAGCCGCACAGATAAACATGACACTTTTGGATGCGCTGCTTGCTCACAGGAGTTCATTTCTAGCGAGTTAAATCCTCTCAAACACACAATACTATAATAATAACTAATAACAACACTACACCTCGTCTCTTCCATCCTTTAACTCTCTCCATTCTTCCCTCTTTTAAAATCAAATATAAATTTGACGCCAAACGTTTTGGCAAAGTTTACACTGGTACACTTCGTGGCCAATAGGTACAGTAGAACAAAGTTGTATATGTGGACACCTGAGTATCACTCCCATATGTGATTGTGGAACATCTCATTACTAAACCATAGCATTAAAGTGTTGCGTTAACAGACTTCACTTATCTGGAAAGGCTGTACAAAAGATTTTGAGACTTTTCTTGAGGGATTAGTGAGGTCGGCCATTGATGTTGGACGATAAGGCCTGGCTGGCAGTTGGCGTTCCAGTTCATCCCAAAGGTGTTGGGTGGGGTTGAGGTCAGGGCTCTGTGCAGGCCAGTCAAGTTCTTCCACACCAAACTGGGAAAACCATTTCTTCATGGAGCGAGCTTTGTGCATGGGATCGTATTGAAACAGGAATGAGCCTTCCACAAACTTTTGCCACAAAGTTGGAAGCACACTATTGTCTAAAATATGAGTGTATGCTGTAGCATTAAGATTTTTCTTCATTAGAGTTAAGGGGCCTGACTCAAACCACGTAAAACAGCTTTAGAGTTAACCAATTATGAAAGAGCTCACTACAGTTTAATGTCTCTCTGTCTCTCTCTTGTGTCCTCTACTTTTGTCATTTCTGGGTTTTTCTCTTCTTGATCACCTTGTTCCTTCCATCCGTTTTATTCCTCTCTCTCTCTTTCTCTCTGTTTCAACCAAGACTTTCGATCAGTCCGAGCACAGCTAAGCTTGTACACACACGCATACAAGGGTTATCACAAAATGGAATTGCTCAGTGCGAGTGAGTGTGCATGTGGAAAGACAGAACTGAGGACAGAGGAAAGGCTGAGGGAAGGACGCCCTCAAATAAAACACAAACACACACAGTCACAAGAACCCGGTAAATCGTCCGTAATCAACATGCACTGACTTCACTCACACACACAAACAAACACTCCCCTATGAAGATAGTGGTTGTTATTACAGTGCCTTCTGATGGGATGTGGAAGCTGAGAAAGCAATCAGCCTTCTGCCTCTGAATCAATCACATACACACACACACGCATAAACACACACAAAATCATAAAAATATTAAGCCCCTCACTTTGCCTCGCCTTGGAGTTGTGAGTGTGTTTGTGTGTGTCACGTGGATTGTTGCTGCTTTACAAGGATCAGCGAGGAAGATGACGTTTGTTGTGTGTTTCTGTATGTGTGAGTGTGTTTTTGACTTTTCCATTGCTGAAAACTGCCATGCAGTAGTGACTGCTCTCGCTGGGGATCAGTCAGCGTGAATTCCTGCCTGCCAACTCCACCTCTGTGTGAGTGTGTGTGTGTGTGTGTTGGCAAACCCCCTTGTGTGCACATTTATTACCCCGGAGATTGAAGCAGTGGGCGTTCGAGTGGGGAGAGAAGGGAAGAGAGAGTAAGCAGCCGAATCATTTCTCTTATTTTGATGTGTTTCTTACAGTTTATTGTAATATACTGCAAACTACTTTGGCAATATTGTTAATTTGTTGGACAGTCATACAGATAAATCACAATGGGACAAAAGTAAACTAGGTGGAAAGAGAGGGGAGGTGAGGAAGAGAGAGGGGAGACGGAGGGAAACTGAAGACATGTAAAAATTAGACCACTAACACTGTACAACCTTTTAAACTCAAAATTTTGACTACATTTTTTTTTTACTTAATATATCTCAATGAGGGTAGACTAACTATTAGAAACACCTGTCAGTACAATTCAATAGCAGCACAAGCTACAGCCTCCAAAATGACCATAAAGTTAAATCATCACCTCTCTTACACAGCAATAAAGGATTGATATATGACTCTATATAAATTATATATTTTTCTTACAGTCATGCATCTGCATATTGCTTGAGATTCTTGCACCATCTCCAGCTGTGGAGAGGAAAAAAAGAGCCTGTAGTCTACTTTTCACCTTGTTTTTTCCTCCTTCTTTGGCCCTGTGCACTGACCCACCTGCACCCGTGCTGGGACTCCCCAGCATGAGCACAGCCACGGCTTGAATACACTGCTGAGATAGATAGAAGTTCAAAGATAGCCGTCTGCATCATGCAGACGATCTGGTATGTGGGAACCTCCAAATTAAAGCCGCTTGAAATTTCCAATAATACTCTTTAACTCTTTACCGAAGCTGATAGACTTAGGACTTCTTTCTTTGGGGGGTTTTTTTTTCATTAAAGCAGGGGCCTGAGGGAGAAGTTATAATGGGAGATGAAAGAGAGAGATAGAGAGAGAGAGAGAGAGAGAGAGAGAGAGAGAGAGAGAGAGAGAGAGAGAGAGAGAGAGAGACAGAGAGCCTACTGATACCTGAGAGCTGTCCAGTGATACTGTCAATAGTGTTTGCCTCCTCTTAGAAGAGAAGAGACTGTCTCCTTAAACGTATGTCAATATACAACTGCAGTACAATGTATTTAGTCTAAAATGTCATACTGCTTGGAATATGTTTGTTATCAGCATAAAGAGGAAACATTAACCATCAACACATTTCATTGCCTTCCTATGATTTCTGTTGCTCGCAGCAAAAGTATGATTACGTCTTTTACGGTTATGTTTAGGCAACTTAAAGCACTTGGTTCATATTAGGGAGAAATCGTGGTTTTGGTTATATAACTAATATATAAATATTAAGGCAACGCTGACTTGAAGCACAACATGTTTTTTACCATTTTTTCCCACATTTAACCAAAACCATAATTTTCTCCTTAATTTCAATTAATTGCTGCCTGTATTACATGACTGTAATCCAGGCAGCAGTTGTGTTTCCTCCCAAATGTATTTGCAAATATGAAAGCAGGAAAGAACATGAAGGAGAAAGAAATGAAAAGGACAAAAAATAACTAATTTAAAGAAATCAAAGATAGGAAGGGGGAGGGACATAAAATGAAACATAATAGATGAAGGATATAATGGAAGGGATGACCAACAGAAAGAGATATTAGAAATATAAAAGGAAAGAGAAGACCCAAAAAGATGACAACACCAGAAAAGCAAAGAGAACCAGTAAAGAGAAGGCCGTTCGGCCTCTGCCAGTCTGATCCGGTTGTATGTTTCCTAACCTGCCTGCCTAAATTTTGAAGCTTGTTCTCACAGCAGAGGGAGAGAGAATGATCTGTATAGAGGGCTAGTCGTTGGGTTGGATGGATCTGTGCCATTTTTGGGGTTCAGTTCGGGAAGTTTTGGGCATTGGCATTTTTTTTTTTACATCCCAAAAATAATGACATCAGTATGTGTCTTCAAACTGTTTTGAACCCCATAATGAAGGGCTCGACTATAGAGAGGAGAAGCGAGGGATGCTGATTGTGTTTGTGTGTGTGTGTGTGTGTGTGTGTAAGTATGGCACGAAGGCCACATCTGTACACAAGTGTGATTTAATGCCGACAGCCACATCTCTGTCGGATGATTCCTGATCTCACAGTGCTAATGCATCACGTCCTGTCCCGGTGTACATCACTTCCTGTCACAGAGCAGAGGGAACGCTGTGCATCAAATCAGGTGAGAGAGTGTGTGGTTATGCACTCTGGGTTTGCAGACACATCCGTATTGCTGCCACAGGGATATTTTGACTTGAAATGTATTTTTGTAATTACTCATGTCTTGGTAATGCACACACACACACACACACACACACACACACACACTTCAATACCTTGAGCAACTTTTCATTGACACATAATGAAACATTAATAACACAATACAAAGGTTATGCACAACAAACCAACTGGCCTCTCTCTTCATTTGTTCTGGTCTCACTCTCTCTTCTCCCTCTCACCCTCTCTTCATCTCTTACCTTTCTGCCATCGATCTAAATAGCTCTTCATCCTGTTCATCTCTTCTAGCTTTTTTTGTCGCCCCCTCATTCTCTCTCTCTCTCTCTCTACACACCCTCCTCAAATGTCTCCCGCTCACAGACACCATCAAGTAGGCCCTCATTAAGCACCAATCAACAAGACGGCAAACTCCAAATCACCACGGCAACTCGTTACCACCTTGACCTGAAACAAGCGATCAAGCCTCTGCTGTTCTCATTATTGTTGCATTATTGTTTGATTGTGTTTTTTCCCTCTTCCTGTTTCTGAGCCTCTCCAGTTATTTGTGGTGTTGCGCTGCTAACGAGCGTGATGTGTTGGTGTCGAGATGGCTGCAATCAGCTTGTTTTAGAGAAAGGTCACGTCTCAGGGACATGAGTGGGTTTGGCGGTGTATGAATGACCATTACTACTGAATTTTTCTTTAAAGATTTCTATTGAAATGCTGTCATTCCATGTCTTCATTAGTTCTCTTTGTTGTCCAGTCAAATTATATAGCCCAATAACACAAATCACAATATGCCTCAAGGGGCTTTTGTTATTCTGGCTGTTGTTGAGAAAAACAGAATTTTAAAAGTAAAACAGATTTTAAAGTACTTACAAGTAGTTTTCACTTTAAATTGAGAGACATCATTTTCTGTGGCTTTATGTTTGCTTATCAAATGTTTTGGAAAAATGAAAAAAATCTCTTATCTTTTATCCACTCTGAAAATAAGCCAACTGCAGTGCAAATTCCTGCCTTTCACCTAATTAATCAATAAACATTTGAGACAATTATAATACAGGATTAGGCCATATTCAGACCAAATCATTTGAACGTGGATTGTGCATTTAGGCAGCGGCGGTGGGGACCACAGGGGGTGCCGAAAAACACGTAGGAAACACAACCAACGTCACGCTGCAGTGGCCAATGACATAAGCCAGTGATCTGACTGGAAGACGCCCAGGTGAAGAAGAACCTTGTTTACCATGTAGCTTTGTAGAATTTTGTATTTACCAAGCAACTGTGAAGATGGAAGAGAGACTGATGACTGTACATCAGCCGTTCATCAACCCTGCCACGAGGGAGTACAAAGACGTTAATCGCCGTGCAGTTGCTTGGCATTGTATCGCTCATTGCTGGTTAGTATTTCTACTTGTGCTACAATCAGCATGGCCATGTAATGACACTCCCACACCGCTGCACAACCCTGCGCTAATCGCAGCAATGCCTGATTTGGTCTGAATGCAGCCTTACACACATAAAGGAAAAATGCAGGTGACAAACCAAATGCAACACTAAAGGTGATCTTCTCCTTTTGTAATATTACTGGAAAACTACTTAACTCTGCAAAATAATAAAGTAGATAAAAAGTAGTTAGTAAGAATCTAGAGCAAGAACAGCTCAAATGGTGGAGGGAGAAATAAAAGAAAACAGCCAGAAATAGCGGTGTGTAGGTGTGCAGGTAAGCATTTGGAGGGACAGTGAGAGCTTGTCAGATTAGACCGCCTCATTGAGCATGATTGAATGTGATTAAACGTGATGGTTGACTTGTTTGAATGGAAGTTGTGATTCTAAGACTTGGCTGACAGTGTGGCACGACGTTCCAGCTCTGTCATAACTATCGCAATGGTCCATTTGCTGATGTCTGAAAATGTACGGTCGAGTTTCTGTGCTTCGCCATGGCCTCCAAACCATTTGGTCTGCACCATTTTAGCTTGCGAGTACCTAAAACAAGGTAGGTTTGGCATACGGTGTGCAGTGAGAGATGCATAGCTCAACAGAACATTTATCATACTTGATTCAGCATACGTGGAGAGGCTGTAATCAATATTTGTGTGAAAACAACAAAGATGCAACAAAACTCATGATGTGATAATATATTTAAAAAGTATTGCCATAAATCATGTTCAATCCATCATTCCACTGTATTGATCATAAGCAGCTATCACATTATAGGCCTGTATATACTTTGGAAAACAAGAACAGATATGACTCACAAATTAAAGCAGAGGTGCACACACACACACACACACACACACACACCTTTACCTACACCCTCCTCTGAGGACATAAAAGCTCCTCATAGTCCAGCATGACTGATCACAGATGTTGTAAAGTGTCAAAGATAGCCCACTCTACCCTTTGATCACACAGTGAGGCCTCTCCTCTGTCAGAAGATCTTTAATATCTTCTGGAGTGGACCCTCTCCTCTCTGTCACAACATCTCTGCTTCTCTAGCTTGAAAGCAGATTGTTTCTTTCACTTTCAATTCACTCAAACTGAACGGCAGTCAGAGAACCAATGACCCCTCTAGAGAAATTGCAAAGGCCATTCACCAAAGATGTGTGAGACCACTGGACTGTCTTTGATTCACGTTCCCATGCAGGCTGGGAAATGACTGTGAAACTGCTGTTGATGTGTCACTAAACTGCTTTTGTGTACATTTGATCAACCATTATAGTTAAAGAAAAGTAAGAAGGAAATTTGCATTAAATAGTTGACCACTTGCAGCAGTCCGACTATACAGTTTGATTACTGGATCTGAAACTCCCCATTCCAGAAACTGACATAAAAAAAGTTCCCAAGTGAAAACCAGCTTGGCACTGGAACCTTTTTGTTAGCCCAGCTCTGCACCTTATAGTTCACTGGTACAACTTCATGGACCTTACTACACCTAAAAAGGCACAGCCACACAGGCTTACTGTATTCAGAAATGCATGACTTGAAATGAATCTCCTTCTTGCTTGTCAAATATTTGCACAAGCAGTTTGAAATGTGAAGAAACCAATAGAAATTCTACTGTCTGTACACCTAATTATCTTTCTGACAAGCATATTAGAAACATTTACTCCGAAGGCAACATTTAATGGAAGCCTTTCAGAGTATTTAGTTAGTGGTTGCTAGTGATTATAGGGTCAGAGTATATGTGGTGTTAGATTTGACATAAACAATATGTATTTTTCTTGTAATCTTTCCAGTTTTCAAAATAAACAGAACAATTGATCACATCATATTTCTTATTTTATACCTCTAGCCCAGAATAAAGATTAAAGACAAGATGCATTTAAAAGTTGAATAACTCATGACATGAAAAACATTTCAAACAATACTCTCAGCCCAGCTAAACCTGACTTTCTGAAGTCGTTTCGAATTTTCTTTTTTAGCTCCTGCTTGATTGCTATCTGTATTTAAATTATGGCCTTGGTATGTACACATCCTTAGACAAATCAGTCTATCTGAGAAAGTCTTCCAAAGAAATTTGATTTGACACACTCCACCACACACAGTCAAAGTCATACACACACACACACACACACACACACACACACACACAGAAAATCAAACATTCACACTGAGTGAGGTGATGAAAATTGGCCCACTTTTCTTCACTTGTCCAATTCAGTGTGTGGTGCTGTTGACATCCTGTGTCAGAAAATGCAGCTTTCAGCTCTAATCCACTCTGTTCACCTCCACTGCTTCTACAAGAAAGAGTAAAGGGAGTCACCGAAAATTGGAGCTGCTGCTGCATTTCCCTCTTAGCCAGCATCCCCGCTCACTAAACGAGTAAAACCATTTATCTGTGCTCTGGTATCTGTTCCCTTCCATTCCTATACTCTTCCTTCCTTTTTCCAATTCCTTCTTTCCATCATCTCCTCTTCCACTCCTCGGTCTGTTTTCATTCTTCCATCCTTCCTTACTATACCTCTCCTCCCATCATCCTCTATTTCCATTTGTTACCTCCATCTTCAGTTTTTTCCGTGAATCCCTTTCTTTTCCTGTCCTGTGATTCGTCTCCCTTCTTCTTCCCTCTTTATCCTTCTTTACTTCTTACCTATCTTTTCCCATCAATCGCTGTCTTCTCCCTCCCCTCCATTCACTCATCCTTCCCACTCTCCTGCCTTCTTTTCCCTCTCTTCTGATCCATAATCACCTGCTTTTCCACCCACCCCTTCTCTTGCTCTCTATATCCCTCTCTCCTTCCCATCTCCCCCTTTGTCCCTCTTACCTCCCTCTCTCTCCCTTCTCCCTCCATCCAACTATTCTCCCCTTCGCTCCTCTTTGACCTCTCTCTCTCTCTCTCTCTCTCTCTCTCCACCACCTCTGCCCCCCTCTATTCTTCCCTGCCTCCCCAGTTCCCTCCCGCTGTGCTTAGATATAAAGAAACAAGCTTGTTGCCCTGGAAACAAATGCAAATCGGCCCCAAAAGGCCAATTACCAAAGAGCACCAATTAAAGCTGGACCTGTTCCGTTTAATGGGTTTCATCCTCACTGCCTTTTAGATAGTGCACACACACACACACACACACACACACACACACACAACATCCACTTGGCTGTCCCTCTTGACCAACTACAGCAGTTGTTAACTTAGTAAAAGGGAGTCTTGCTGTGTGTGTGTGTGTGTGTGTGTGTGTGTGTGTGTGTGTGCAGTGTGAGAGCAGAGTTCTTTTAACACTGTGTGTAAAATGTGTACATCTCATTACCAAAGTTATGTGTTCAGGTGTGTTGTGTGTGTGTGCGTCTGAATGTTATGCTCGCAACTGATACTGTGTGTGTGAATGTGTGTGCGTGTGTGTACACCATCCACTCACCAGCTGCTGCTGACTTCTAAGAGGCAGACTGATGCCAAAGTGATTGGTTCTGTTCACTGCAACCAACAACAAGTATGACTACAATCTCACCCCACGGTGGGGGTGGGAGGTGGGGGCGGGCAATACTTACCAAGGGAGAGAGAGTGTGTGCCAGTGTATCCATCTATCACATGTGGTAATTGTGCGGGTCAATTAAAGACACAAACTATGATTCTCTTTCTCTCGTCTCTGTGACCTTGTTATTTCTCCTTCGAGGGAACTATGGGGAATCATTACCAAACTCTTATTGCTATGTGTGTGTGTTTATGTGAGAGTGTGTTTTTGTGAGAGTGTGTGTGTGTGTGTGTGTGTGTGTTTGTTGTGGCCCTCTCATCTTGCTTCTTAAAATGATTCCTGTACGAGTGTGTGTTTGTGGCTGTGTGTGTCAGCTTTTGTTGTTACAACGCTCTTATTGATGTTTCTGGTTTGGAGGAAGATAAGGGGGCATTTAGACTCTAAGTGTGTGTGTATGTGTGTGTGTGTGTGTGTGTGTGTGTGTGTGGTGTGTGTGTGTGTGTGTGTGTGTGTGTGTGTGTGTGTGTGTGTGCGGTGACAGGGACAAGGCCAGCTACCTAGCGGCTGTATACTACCTCCTACCCCGACTTAATGAAGGAGAAATTGGATCCTGATGTCTTCGCAACAAAGGACAGCCCTGCAGCATTGTGTGTGTGTGTGTGCACAAATGTATGTGTGTGAGCAACTTATTTGCGGGCAAAATGGGAAACATTTTCTTCTAATAAAGAACCTCTATTTCTTTTGTGCTCGCCTGGCTTCCTCCTCAAACTCTGCTTCATTGGCTGTGTGCGTTTGTGTGTGAGTGTGTGTGTGTGTGTGTGTGTGTGTGTGCGCGCGCCGTGGTCCTAGCCTCCTCAAATTATTGCTGCAAGTGTGTGTATATGTGGGGCTGTGCGTACAGGTATAACAATTTGTGTGTGTGTGTGTGTGTGTGTGTCACAGCCCTGTGTGCTACAGTAGCTGATTACCCAGAGTTCATGGCATTTTGTTACAAGAGGTCAAAGGGAAAAAAAGCAGGAGAGAGCAGAGATAGCAAAAGATACACATGCACACACTAGTCGACAGAAGAAACCCAAAAGGATTATGGGAAGTCACGCTACCTGCAGTAGTGTGGCCATATCATTGAGTCCTATCTATATTGTGTGTTTGGTATTTGTAGTTTATTGTATCTTCATCCAAGATAGTGTTGTAGTGCGTTTCTCGTTCCCCTGACACACACACACACACACACACTCTCTCTCACCCCTGGTGTTACTCATCCTGCTTGCTCACAGCTCTCTCAAGTGTTGATTACAACCGCTACACTGCTGTGAGAGCGAAAAGTGTGTATGCATATTAATGCTGGTGTGTATGCAAGTGTTTCATGCCTCACACACACACTCATACAGTCATGAGCATGTAGACCTACAAGTGAGTGCATGTGCCAACACACTGTATGTTTTTATCTCGTGTTGATAAAATTTCACAACTACAAAGTTTATAGGGTTTGTTTTTGTGTGTCCACGTGTTCATTTCAGTGTCAGTGTGTGTTCATGCTTGTGCACGTTGTGCGCTCAATAATGTGACTCCTGCTTCGCATTTTTTTAAAGTCTGTCGCTGGTTTTTAAGAAGTTCTCACTTCTTCTCCCAGACAGACAAACTTCACACCCCTCTACTCCCTTCTGCTCCGTCATGACAAGTGCATAACACACCCTCAGAATAGAGGCCTGTTACTAGGAAGATTTAATTGGGGTATCTAGGTAGATTTCTCTGGATGCATGTTTTAATTGGTAGCAATTTGGTTATTAAAGGCAGTGAATACTAGGCCTTATGGGGTGGGGGGGGGGGTGGTTTGGAGATAATTGTAACTTTAACTGACTGTGTAAGTTTAAATCAGTTAAAATTAAATGTATGATGATTTAGGATGTTCCTATGTTTGGGGTTTCTTTAGCTCTGCTCTTTCAATGATTTAAAATGTCCCTTGGTCTTTTTTAGCTTTAGCAGAGTCCCTTGCTCTTTTTTAGCTTTGGCCAGAGATATGTATGTATGTATATGTATCTCAGAGGGTTTCTTTAACTCTTCTTTTGAAAAGATAAAAAAAAACAACTTTTCTTCTTATTATCAGACATATGATTAGCTCCTATACTAAACTTCTTAGTCATTTTAGCCACAGAACCTTCTTAGTCAAAGGCCTATTGGGAGCTAGTTTTGGAACGCTAACTTATCTAACAAAATTATCAGTCTTCTATCTCTGTCAAATCAATAAAGTGTTTTATTATCTGTTTGCCTGTTTTTACTGTCCAGTATGTTAACACTAGATATTCATTTAGTCTTTTCTTTATCCAAGCTGTAGTGAATAGGCCAAATTGTTTGCAGCTCTACTGTAGGATGGACCAGGATAATAAAAAGCCTCCAGGGAGCATGCACACTCCTAAGATAGAGGCCATTATTTGGAGGTTGGGTGCCGGGCTCAAGGGCATCTCAGCAGTAGATATTGAAGGACAGGAGAGAGTGTGTCATCGGGCTGCTTCTGTGCTTCGGTTGTATTTTTATGGTGATTCAGAGGTGATCTGGTATTCACAGTCTGTCCCGCGTCCCATCGCTCTGATTGATCTGATGTGTGTCTCAATCTCAAGACACACAAATACATATTCAAACATGGAAAAGCATTCACATATTCATATTGTAGCATGAGGTGAAGAACAAACACACACACACACAGATTTTCTCAGAAGGTTTTGAGTATAAAAAACCTGCAGACTAGTCTCTCTAAAGGGGAAACATATCGACCAGCCTGATTCATAATGTTTGATTCCTAAAAATGTTGTATTTCTTCTGATGGCTCTTTGTTAACCCTTATTTAACAAGGACACAGCTCAAGATGGGATGTGCAGTGCTCTGTCAGAATCGGGTAAGAATTGATTTTTTTTTTTTAAACCTTATGTTAAACAGATTAGATTGGCTGAATATATGATTCTATATCTATTCAGCATCTCTACGGTAGATACAAATGTCTTCATCATGCATGGGACCAGCCATTGGTGATGCATTAAACTTTGTGTATCAGCATGTGGAGCTGTTGAACGACTTATATCAGGACTTTTTCTTCATGAGGAAAGTTTTCACTGGGCACATATATGATGTTTTTACCACTGCACCTTTACATTCAAACCCTACTGATTGACAGATAGATGTTTAACCTTCACTGCTAGCATTTCCCCAGGACTTTGGCATTTGAATTATAAACCCTCCTGAAACCAAGAGAAATTACAGACAAAGAGGATCCAGGCAATGATTGTGAATCTCTAACACTTATTTACCCTATTTAGCATTTATAAGCAGTATATAAACATTAAATAAATGGTTAATAAACCATTGATGTAAGCAGTGCTTAGCCCCTCCTGTGGGCACTCATAAGTGGAGGCTAGGTTATAAACAGATAATAAATGACAATCTGGTAAAACACAGTGTAACAATATAAATGATGTCTTCACAGGAGAAGTTATAACTGTTGACAGATACTGTACATTAATAAACACTTAAAATGTCCTTATAGCTGCGTTTCTCATCCAATATGAAATGAGATGTGACAAAGGAAGCAGATGGAGCAGATCGTCCAGGGAGTCTAAATCTAACAATGGAAGCCTTTTTCTGATTTAAAGAAAAGATCTGGCAACTTATGAACAAGATGCAGCTGTGCCTTCATAATGTCTTTTTAAGAGGACTTTACATGTACCTCAACATGTAATGTGCCTGTGTTTGTGTGTGTGTGTGTGTGTGTGTGTGTGTGTGTGTGTGTGTGTGTGTGTGTGTGTGTGTGTGTGTGTGTGTGTGTGTGTGTGTGCATATTGTAACAGAGACACAAAGACCCACAGACACAAAAATAAGAATCATTTTAAAGAATGAATCAATGCAGTGTATGTGCTAATACAGCAGATCAGCTTAGTCTCTGTCCCTGACACACACACCGTCTTCCCTCATTCTCACTCTTAAATGTTCTTGGACACACACAAGCTTTTGTTTTATTTTTTGTGAGACATTAAATTCACAAGGATTAGTGCTTTACATATGCTAAAAGCAAAAATTCAGTTTACTGGAACATTCTCACTTTAAACCATGGAGCATTTTTTTATTAGTATGCTCTTTTTTTTAAGTGGAAATAAGAAACCTTTCATTATTAAATATTAAAATTAAATCAGTTTTTTTTTTGGTTTGTTGCTGTCGTTGTTTTGTTTGTTGGTAGGGGTAAAGTATCCCACAATGCATCGTGAAAAGTAGTGTACAACCAATGGTCAGAAAAATATCAGACAGACGAGAGGAGAGAAAGCAGCGCAAAACCATTTTTTTCATTTTGCCGGTGAGTTCACTATGTAGTCCTCTACATAGAACTCCCTAGATAGTGAGTAGGGAGTACTGAATGATTTCGGACACAGCCTTAGGGTGATTTCAGTAAGCTGCATTCATGGTCTTCAAGCTTTAACAGTTTAGTGACCATGGACAGTTGCATTTGGATTCAGTGGAGAGATGTGTCTCAAGTTGAAATGTCCCTACAAAGACAGTCATTGGTGTTTGAATCAATGAAGAAAGTCGGTGTGATATGATCTAGAATCCATAAACTATTGGTTTAATCACTAGGTCTGATGGCTGGAAAATATTTGGACTGTTTGGTGCCAAAATTGGACACATTTTGAAAATTCAAATCCACTGAGTTGACCAGGTACATTTTAAGACAAGTAAAGGCAGCAAATGTATGTAAAGCACCAAAATGACACACACTGTCTTCCATAGTGCCATCTTGGAACAGCAGATTTCAAAAGTTGGTTTTAAAGTTGAATCCAGCATCTAGTAACCTCTACAACAATAACCGTGTCATGCATTTCAATCAATGAGAATGCTACAATTGTCCCTCAAAACAATGTGCTTCAGCTAGTAAAACTGGGCACTCCAAGAAGCAGGATTTCAACATCGCAACAAAGCCATAACTACAGCCACAATGAAACTACACTGAAAGAGTGACAAGACATCAAAAGCAAATTCAAAGAGGGATGCACAAGAAAGTATAAGGCACTCTGTGGGTGGTTGTCAGTCGCAGCATGTGAATGAGAGAATGTCGGATTGCAGAGAAGCGAAAAACATGTAGAATAACCTTAAAAGAGAGGAAGGGGAAAGGGGAGAAGAATGAAAGGACAGAGGACTGAGGACAGGGACGTGACAGGCATTCAGAGACGGAGCAATGAAATAATATGCCAACATGGAAACTCAAAGGAACAAGAACAATTCACAGAAGAGAGAAAAATTAAAGAAGAATTATAAGATGTTCTCAGAAAAGAGAACACACAAAACAGAAGAGACTGCCTTATAAAGAAATGTGAGTACAAGAGGAGGCAGTTTTATCTATTACAAAGACTCAGACACCTCTACGGTTTTCACTGATGTCCTTATCTCTAACTATAAAGATGTAAGAGGCATAGCTCCCTAAGATAACAACATATCCATGCCACTACGACGATCATGTGATAAATCTTTATTTGGAAAAGAAAAACCTTTTTTCTTTGTTTACTGTACTTTGAAGTACAATGAAGTAGAAGGTTTCCATCCGTGCTGCAAGGAAACAAGGACAACTCTTCACTTAACTGCTAAACTGGTAGCTTTTATTACCAGCAGAACTAGCCACTTTGTACCACCATGTGAACTGTGCAATTGCTCTTAGCATGGTGGAAACAAGCCTTTTGACAAGCAAAAGCCTCCTTTACACTATGCGGCATCATGATGAAAACATGCTGTTCTGGTTCAAGATGTTCAGCTCGTGGGTTTTTGTCAGAGAGAAGCAAGAAGGTGTGAATGGGCCCACAAAAAAAAAAAAAAGCACAGGAAGAGGCAGAGCAACAGGAGAAAAGAGAGGGAATTTGTAATTTATTGAGTCAAATCTCTGTGCCAAATTTAGATAAAGGCAAAATATTTAAGTTACCCTTGAAGGAAAATTGCACGATCTTGCCTGTAATTTTACTAGTTTTAAGCATAATTTCTATCAGTTATAATTCAACAACAGTTTACTCACAAATATTATTTCAGTGATTCAGCTGGACAGTTTTACAGTGGCCTTTACTGCTAGGGGCATCGCATAACAACCAATTACACAAGTTTTAATGAAGTACAACCTATGTAAACCACTTAATTTAAATTAAAAATTGGGAACACTGAAAATACATTACTTGTGATGTCGATTAAATTGTCCATTGCTTTGCAGAAGTACCTCCTAGTCTAACTTTTAACATTCCTTTAACATTACATCATTTGGTTAGATATAACAAACAGATATATACATTTTGGTTCCCAGAAGTAGCTGCAGAGTGAGCACTCCTCACTTTCACGCTGCTCTCCGGGGTAAAATCATTCCACTATGTCAAGTCGTCCCGTCTGCTCGGTGTAGATGTCTGCGACGGGTACAGGCAGCTGCGGACCCGGACCCAGGGTGAGTCTGAGACAGAGGCCTGGAGGAAGAGAGGCCTTGCCCGGTCAGGCTCCGAGATAATGTTAGATATAGTCTCCGGCTTTTGTTTGATATCTAGTGTCGGCAAAAAATGTTGTTGCACATTTCTGACCCGTCGTTAGCGTAGTTAGCATGCATTAGCTCGGAGGGCTAACTTGGCTTGTTCATTATATTACGTGAACGTTGCTGTCACCCTGAATGTCCTGCCGAACTCTGTTCTAAATTCTGGCAGTTCAATAAAGCGTTGCCAAATCTGATTCAACTGACAAAATTCTGAGTTGTGCACAGCCCTAGTTGCCAAGAGGCACATGAGAGGAAAGCCTCTAAATATCAACCTCTTTTCAGGCGATGTCAGACTGCTCTGGACAATAAAGTAAGAAAGATGTAGCTCACTGAACGGGGCAGAAAGCAGAGAGAGATGGACCCGGAGTAGGTGATAGGAGAGTCTCTGGAAGTCAGGTGCAGGTGGGCAGTGATTTGGCAGCTACTGTGTACGGTCTGGTGACATCTGCTCCTGACTAAAGGCTACAGTTACCTCATCAACACCAGATTGAAAGAGCGTCGCAGACTCTGACAGTATTTGCTTTTCAACACAATGTGCTTTTTTTTTGTTATTTAATACCACTATACCTGCAAAAAACGGAGCTCTGAACGGTTTGATTGTGGTAGCGTTTGATGCAGAAAGGAAGCACTCTCTTAACTGCATCCAAACTGCTTGGCTCGGCAGAATGGTGAAGCAGTGGTGTCAGCCAAGTCAGTATATACCCAGCAGGTGGATTAAAAATCTATCTTTATGGAGCAACACATTAGCCAACACTCACATTACCATCCTTCACATAAATCTTTATAATCTTTATAAGAAATGGGCGAGATGGGGAGAGGAAAGAAGGTGCTGGGATGTAGTATATAACCCTCAGGTGAATTAAGTCTTTATAGAGTGCTGCATATTAGCCAGCATTCACATTAGCATCTGCCTTCTATAAAGAAGAGAGTAGGAAAGGAAATGTTAGGGGAGGAAAAACTACAGAAAAGATACTAAAGGAAGATTTATGTACAGCGGGTGAATTAAAAGTCCATCTTTATAGGGTAACATATTAGCCAACACTTACATTATCATTCCTCACATAAAAATAATTTATTAGGATGAGAGGAGAGGTGGGAGGAGAAGAAGTGAGGAGAGGAGATTACAGGAGGATGCAGTTGCACTTTGAAGAGGTAATGCTAAAGTTAAAAGCTGATATTTATAGAGACATGGTTCAGAGCCAATGTTCACATTTTAAGTTCAGGGAATATTGAGTTTAAGGTAATATTTTCAACGAAGGATAGGAGAGACAGAGATACAGAGGAACAGGGAGGAGTAGAGAAAGATGAAGGAGAGGAAAAGGGGAAAGAGACACAAAGATCAAGGAAGAGAGGGGAGGATGGCAAAATGTCAAGGGAGTGTGTTTGTGTGTTCTGACAGGCCCTCTGCAGCAAAGCAATGTAGCTAACTTAAGGGAAAAAGATTAGCAGGGATGAATTGAGGAGAAAGAGGCTCATTTGAAATCAGACACTGACAGGGAGCACAAAACCATGGAGGTGACACACACACACACACACAACACTGGAGGAGTGAGGGAACGACTGGTCCACTGAGTGTCGCTGGAAAAAGAGGTGGGTATAGAGAAATTATCCAAATGAAAACAGGGTGATGAATTGTGCGAAAGCCTTGAAAAGTAAGGAAGGAGTGATTTGAAGGAAGATGGAGGGATGGGAGCAAGAGAAAGGGAGGAGAAGAGGTAGAGGGGGGGAGCATGATGAAATCAATCATTATTTAAGGCCGTGTCCTCGCTGCACCTCCAGCAAAATGGAGAGTTCATTTTAGCTCGCCTCCTCGATCTACTCTTCACACCGCTCTCACAAATGTGCCACGCTAGAGGAGGCACATGGCTAAAATCGTTGTTGGATTCCCTGGAGGCACCGCAGCGCCGGTTATGGGTGAAATGGCCTGAATCCTATTTTGAGCGACGGCTGCCTGGCAGCCGACTGCAGCATCCACTACAACAGCTGAACAACAATGGAGTGCGGAGATGGTGGAGGAAGTGAGAGGAAAAGCACATTTTGTGTGATTTCCACATAATGGAGAAGTCACAGCAATTGTAGAGTTAGACTCACTAGGGCTTCATTTGCGTCAGATCCTTCCAGAATGTCATCCTGAGGACACTTCTTCTGTCAAAATCAACATCTGAAATATTTAAACTTTTTTTTATTATTCTCTGACATTATTCATAAATTGCTTCACTTGTAGGGCTGCCTCTTTACAAAGTTGATGATTTAAGTCATCAGTCGAGGAGACCCCGAGTCGACTCGCCTTTTGTCAGTCGAATCACGGCACCTTTTTTTTTAAGCTGCAACATTGTTCACAGAGCAGTGCAGGAGCAAGAGCATGGCAGGCTGTAAACTTTACAAACTGAGTCTCAAAATGACCTGACCACAAAACTAACAGTGACGGAAATGGAGGCCAGTGCGACTCGTGTCTGTTAGCTGCTCCGATCGGCTCTCAGCTCTCAGCTCCAGTGCTGACTGTCAGTGAAGTCAGCTAAACTACTTTTATACCAGACGCTGGCGCAACCTCCTCTACTGCCGCCCAGCAGGAGAGACGCTCTGTGGTACACTAGGATTTTATAACCAGGACACACGCTTTTGCTTTCTCTGCTGTGTGGAAATCTGATATTTCCTCATCACAAATGATGAACAAAGGCATTCAACATGGGTCTTACAGGTAGAATACAAGGCTAATGCCAGCTGATAAAGGAGCTCAGTGTGGGGCGGCTGCTGTGCAGGTACACGAGAGTGAATAAAATATTTCTCCTATTTGTAGGTAAGGTATGTGGAGTGTCTATGAAAATGAAAAATATATATAGATAAGAAAAAGCATAAGCCAATGAACCACAAGCACATAACAAATTAACATACGAAAGACGACCCCTCCCTCAGAGTCGATGCATTGGTCTGAAGTGCTGATTTTGAGTCAGCTCTTAAAATCAGGGACAGCCCTAGCCTGTCAGTCAGACTCACTTTGGTGATCAACAGGGTGGCTAGTTTTCTGTTTAAAACCTCTATTAAAGACTCTTTTTTTTATTTAAATTGGTTTTCATTTATTTGGAATCGTGTTTGGGTATAGCAGAAAGTTTAACTAATTTTAGTAATTAGTAATTTTAATAAAGTGCCTTTCAGTTCTTTTCATTTCTGCTCTTGTTCCCACAATTTTGCCAATCAGCATTGTCATCATTGTTAGCAGTTTTGCTCATCAGCACTGCCATAACTGTTAGTGGGATAGCCAATCTGTGTTGCCATAACTGTTTGCAATAAAGTACAACAACTTTGACCTAATTGTTAACAATAATTCCCATAGTGATGTCCTGATGCTGCTTCGAGCCGTTATATTTTAGTTGACACTTTCCTACAAAAGAACAGTTAGGGGTTTAATGTTCTCCTTAGACAATAACAATATCTATTTATGGAGAAATTAGCTGCTGCAGGCATCAAATCTGATCAAAACGTATCAGCTAGAGGGCGTCTTTGTAATCAGCACTCAAGCTTCAATGTTTTATCTGTAAAGAGGAGGACCAGGAGCACATAGACTGGTCTGGACATGATGGAATGAAAACCACAGAGCTCTGGGGTATGTTGGTTTCATAAACCACTTGACTTTCAAATCTCAGATGTCAGAGTTAACTTTTATGTAAAGACAAAGACTAGTGTCCAAAACAGGGTTTTCTTACAACATTGTTACACAGCAACTGAAATCAATTTGACAAAAATAATTGGCTAAATGTTTCATCTGATTCATTAACTATCTACCAAACTGCAAGTCAGTTCATTTTTATACCATAAGGGAATAAAGTGAAACCACTGGCTGCCTGGAAGATAAGAAATCCACCTACAGACCTGTAGTTTCCTTTGATAAATAGTCAGCACTAAAACAAAATGTGCTCCATTACACCATTACTGGAATAAAACATGGATAACAACCACTAAGGTCCTTTAATTCTCAGAAATACTGGCACTAATGATAAAATTTGGCACGCAATTAACAATTCCACTAACCTGGACAGTTGTTTACAATGATTACACAGAGGAATGAAAATAAATCTCATATTAAAATGAATTATGTTTGAAAATGCTACAAGTAGCTGCTTTAAAATGATTATGAGACTTGTTGTGGAGGCCTGAGCAGAAAGGTGAACACAGAAAGTGTGGAGACAAACACACACGCCAACACTGCCAGTAGCCAGCAGGCTTTTGAACATCTGTCATACCTGCCTGCTCCAATCCCATCACACTCAGACGCGCGCACACACACACACACACACACACACAAAGCACCCTGTGAATGGTTGTGACAGGTCAACACAGCACCACTAGCCCAGAAACACATGTTCCTTTCTACTACACTTTACACACACAAACAGTGACCGTCACCTCTGTCCATCTTCACTTCACATCAACCATCTTTCTGTCTTTCCCTCGCTCTCTTTGTCCCAGTTCAATCACTTATCCTCCCCTTTTCATTCTCTCTCTCTCTCTCTCCACCTCTTCCCTCTCTCATCCTCCTCTTCTCCTCCCTGCTGCATATTTTTCTCTTCTTTTCTGAGCCTTGTTTTTTATTCCTTATTTATTCATTCTCCACATCCATCCATCCATCCACCCATCCATCTATCCATCTATCGCTTTAAGCCTGCTGAAAACTGGTGGCTACTTCTGCATGCACCGTAAGAACACACACACAAAATGTTCTGTGATTTGAGACTCACTTCAATCTGAAGTTTTGTCTGAGTAAAATGTTTGAAGAGAGAGAGAGAGAGAGAGAGACAGAGAGAGAGAGAGAGAGAGAGAGAGAGAGAGAGAGAGAGAGAGAGAGAGAGAGAGAGAGAGAGAGTATGTCGTCAACCAGAAAATTGTTTGTGGAAGCAAAATAGGAGGGCCACAGGTGGGCATGGCGGGGAGTCTGAGACTATGTGTGTGTGTGCGTGTGCGTGTCTTTGCACAGTAGGAAAAGACAAAGACAGCGTCGCTCTTCATTTTTGTGTACCTATTTACTACAACTGTCAGAGAGGATGAGAGTAAAAGGTGAGGCAGTAATAAGAGATAGAGACAAACTGATAATTTACTATACTATTTTTTTTTTTTAACTATCAACTAAGTCTGTGGAAAATGAATTGATCCTACTAACAAGTATTTTCTGCGTAGCCAGAGCCTGCTTATTCCTCTATTGTTGTCCAAAAACTATTAAAGTTTATTTTTCAGTCAAAAACACTCAGAGGATCAAAAAATGTGTATTAATCTGCAGCTGAAAATAGTCTCCAGCAAATGTACCATTTACTCTTGCTTGAGAAGCACTTGCTAAAAACTACAATGGCCAGATGTTTTGAGAAATCACTGAGCCTTTCAATCAATATACTTGGGGGGGAAAAAAGAATAAATAGAAGAAATATTGAATTATGTCAGCCTTATCCTTTAAGATGGAAGAGAAAGGTAGATAGTGAGGAGGTTCAGAGGAATAGATTAAGAGGAAAAGTGAGAGGGAGGGAAAGTAAGGAAGTAGAGAGAGAGGATGTGTGTTAGCGTTACTGTTAACACATAATTTTCACCTTCTGATTACCGCAAAGTGAAACATTCCGGGGCGGACAGAAGATACCACAAACACACACACACACAATGAAGTAAAAACACAGCCTCAATTTGCACAAAATCAGGAACACACACACACACAACCACCGACACATCAAATTGCCATTCCAATAAAATTAAAGCTGACATAACTTACTTAAACTTACTTAACTAGAGCCCCAAGACACACACACACACACATACGCACACACTGGCTACATTTCCTTACAGGCAAGATGAAGTCATCGTCAATAACAAACAAAATACAACAGGGACACAGCACTATTCAAATGCACTCTCTCTCTCTCTCTCCACTGTGAATCAAAGGTTAGATGCAGATTCCCACTTTCACATGCCCCTTCACATTTTGCCCACGCTCTCCTCACTTTCTTCTTCTCATCCTCCCTTTGTCTTACTCCCTCCACCTCTACTCCTCTTTTGTCTTTTTAATTTGCATCAGAAAAAGCTCTTGAGAAAAATGGCTGAGCAAGAATGACAGAAAGAAGAAGAAACAGTAAAAAAAAAATAATAATAAAGACAGGAAAACAGACAGAAGAGGGGAAAAAGATAATGGGTGTTCAAAAAGGAAATATGAAAGTAAAAAACAAGAGACACATAAAGGAAAACAGGGATAGAACAGGGAAAGGAGAAGAGGAGGGGACAAGGAAGAAGTGAGAAAAGGAGCAGGTGGGGAAGAGGAGAGAAAGGAAGAAATGAGCAGTATGAGGGAAAGGGAAAGAGAAATGGGGGAAGAAACAAGCACAATTAAAGCAAGAAGAAAGGAAGAATTAATGAGGAGAGAAAGAAAAGAACAAGTGTGGCTGAACAAAAACATCAACAGATAATACAGAATATAGATGGAAGAAACATTTTGTAGATGAGAAAAGAAAGAGGAAGGAAGGAACACACACACACACACACACACAACCCATCGGAGATCTGATGGGCTGTCACTTTATCAAATGAACTGCCACTCTTTGTGTCCTTACACCCCCGCTGGGATCCTCATTATCGGCCATGATTGCCCCCACCTAACCTCCTCCATCTTCTCCTCGTCCTCCTCACCTCCTCCAGCCCCCGCACTCCACCTCTCCTTCATCTCTGGGGCACCTTCTTAAAATCCCAATTATCATCATCTTTGATTTGTGCTCTCGTTCCCAAGTACAAGTAATTGGAAACATTTTTTTTCTCCTTTTTCTCTTGTTGTGCTTGTTGCTCATCTGCCTTCAAGCCTCTCTGTCTCCAAATCAGATCACTCAGACTTAACTAACCATACTCAAACCATAGTTTATTTACCTTTGCTACAATCACCCAATAGATTGTTGCAGGAATGAGTCCTAAAACCCAGAAATGAGTTAGCATGTTTGCACTTCCATTTCCCTCGTCTGGAAGTCAGTGGGTTTCTTGAATGGGTTTTTGGTTTGATGCCTGAAACAAGGTCTGTGGTTAACACAAGCTTAAGAGATTTTCACATTTGTACGTCAAGAAATACCCCACTGGTGAGTTTTGAAGCTTTTCCGTGTCTTAAAAAAGTCGGTTGCTAACAAGAGTCTAAATGAGACTACAGAGGTTGTCGGGACATTAAACATCATCACGCCGAACACAGAAACTCATCTACTCACTCGTCCACCTTTACAGCCTCGTTGGGTTTATACGTGCGCTCTTGCAAACTAACTCAAACTTTCCCAAAGGCTTTTGTAGAAGAGGTCAGCTTGTAAAATCTAATTACAAGTTGGAAGCTCATGTGACCGTGGTGTAGTTAGTTTATAGCCTAACGTTAGCTTTTTACTTCTGGAGATTGCATTTACGGTTCAGAAATCATAAAAGTGGTGTTCATTTGTGAAGATTATCTTGCTGAACAAAATGTGTCAGTGTCATTAACTTTTGTTTGTCACAGAGCTTATTTTCTGCAATAATCCAAAATCCAATGGAACAATCCCATTGGCTTTTTGTGGAGGGAACCAGGGCAATGCTAACTTCCGGGTTGGCCTGCAAAAATACATCATCCCTGCAGCGCTCTATATCAACATATTTGATAAGTGAGTTGTGTATTCAGTTCATACTTTGAGTATAGAACATGAGGACACAGCAGCTGTTTCTAGTCAGCAACTAGCATGACCACTCTGGACTGCAATGGAGTCATCCTCAACAACAGAAGCAAGACAAAAAAGAAACAAGCAACTATCAAAAAAAAAAAAGGTAAATAAAGAAAAGATCTTAAGAGGAAATCTAAAAACTGAAGTAAAACCTAAAAGAATGAAAGACAGGAAAAAGAGAAAGAAAGAGAAAGCTTGAAGACTAAAGAGTAAAAGAGGCATCACGCACCTGCACATTTAGTCCTGGTGACCAGTGGTGGCCCCGGCGGCCCCGTTCCTCCCTCCCCAGGTCTGGACAGCAGGACCTTGATCTCGTACTCCACATCTGGGTCCAGATGCCACAGTTTATAGGTGGGGGAGTCCACCACGTGGGTCTCTGCCCAGTTCCCTGAAGTGGTGCGGTACTCCACCTCCTTCAGGATGATCGGACCGTCGCCGATGATGCTGTTGGCGTTGGGTTTGATCCAAAGGTAGGTGGCGCCAACGGCGAGAAGCTCAGGCGGAGCAATGGGAGTGGGTGGAGCTGTGAAAAGGGAACATAGGTCGTTAGTTGAGTTTTCTTTTTTTGTAGGATAACAAAATCAGAGAATATTCTATTAAAAAAGTCAATAAGACATGTTGTCCCTGTTGAATCATGCAGTTCAGTCTTAGAGCCAGTCAGAAAACAAATACATCACCTTGTTTTGTTTGTAACTGTACCCCCACCTGAGCTTATCACTGTTAAATTAGAATATATTACAGAACTCTTCTTCCCTGAAAACTATATTAAAGTCCAATCAGTGGTGCCTACACATGTAGTACTCAAACAAACGGGTGTGCTGTAGAACACCCCCCCCCACACACACACACACACACACACCTTGGGGTGCACAATTTGAAATGCATAATTTCATTACGTGGTGTTTTATGTACCACCTGCTGTTCAAGATATTTTCAGACCTCTGTTGATTTCCCCAATATAAAAATCCATAAACACGATGAAAGAAAGTTAGGTGTCCAATATTTTCAAGCCTTTTTTAAAAGGTCTCACACTCAATATCAGACTCAGTACAGTCTGTTATGACTGTATCAATACCCAATTTTACTGCAGTCAAATTTGTGTTGTTGTACCCTTGGACCCTCATAGACCCTGTAACTGAAACTTTGTAAAGGAATCAACTGTCAATGTGATTTAGGAAGCTTATTCTGCCATCACAGCCAAAGGCCATGTGTGATCGCTCTACTTAACAGTTATAATGTGATGTAAATATAAAGTGGAAGGAGACACAGTTTAACTTTTGCATTGAAAACAGCTGCCACAAAAAGCTAAAAAAGGAGACATTTTACAGAGTGAATTCTCAACCTGTAGCACTAATCCATCACGTTGTTGACATGCTGCTGACAGCTACTTTGCCACTAGACTTTCACATTATGCTACTTTAAAATAATGGCCTCTGTCAAGCCTAAAAGCATAGGATGTTTTATTACTCCCTTCTGGGGGGTTTTTTTCTGTTTTTTTTCCAAAACCAAACTCAAGATGGCAGCTTCTTTTTAAAGTGAGTACACATGAATAGTGAGGCCTCCTTTAAATGATACAAAATATACCTTACAAGTACTATATGTTGAGGCAATGCATTTCTTTAGGAGGAATTGGTCTTGAGGTAAAAGTACTGGAGGGTGTCATCCACTCAACCCCAAACCACAAGCCAACACTGATAGTCTCCACTGTCTGTGTATGAATGTGTATGAGAGGGTGGATGTGAGGCTTTGTACTGTTTTCAGAATAAAGGCAGTATATAAAGGTGGTCTATTGACAATTTAGTCGTCTGACAAATATAATAATAATAGAGGAATATCTGCAGAAAGTTAAACTAAACAATGTATACATTTGGATCCACTGTATAAGCATTGCTTGCTCTCCACTGATGGTGGTAAGGCCAGGTGATAAAATATACCCCTGCAGCCCACGCAAGACTTTCTGAAACTCTTTATTCTCTCTAGAGCAATGTGAGGCAGACTTAGTGGTGGTAACTAACAAAATGATGTCAAGACACAGCAACCTGAAGCTGAAACACACTCAGCTGAAGAGCAACAGGAACAGATGGAAACTATGAACTATGGTAATGACCATGGACAGCTCCCGCATTTCTGAAGGTCTCCGGATCAGCACCTTGGACAGCGGTCGTGACACACTTTTGAGCAGAATGATATAGAAGATCTATCTGAAAACACATAAGGATGCTATTTAGAGTGGACTGACTTCTTGATAACCTTGAACCTTTATCATAGTTTAACATAATATTATTTTAGATCAATAAGGTTTTCAGTTCTCCATAGCCTTGCTGTGACGTAGAAGTTATCACAAAAGTGACTGAAGAAAGGCAAAAATGCACATATAAAAATATGCACACAGCATGTACAAGTTGAAAATTTCCAGTATTTCATTACCATAGTGGTCTGTTAAACATTTTTTTTCTTGGGATGCATGCAGATATAAATGACTATGATCTTTGTAAATCATTGTCTAGCCTACTTGCAGTGAATGCAGGTGTTTGCTTGCATATTGAGGACCGTCACTTTTTTTTAAAATTAAATTCACTTTGACGCAGCTTCATCTCTATTTTCACACATTCCAATGCCCAGCAAACCAGTGATATTATTATTCATCAATCATTGATACTCAGGCAAAAGAGCCAGCATGGTGTTAAAACTCCTCACTCCATACAGTAAACTCTTCAAACAACTGCAGCTAAAAGAGACATTTTAAGATTGAAGTCTGGGTTTCTTGGTATAAATTTTTCTCTGTGGCAGGTGCTTTGTCAGTTGACAGCTACGTTATGCTAGCTAAGAATAATGGCCCCCCTCCCCCTGCTGTCTAAAAGCAAAGTCCTGATCTCACTCTGCAAGTTTTTACTGTTCTCAAGGCCCCATTAGAATATGTATGGTGGCTGCGGGACCGATGAATCAACTGTCAGTCACCCCACACTCATCCATCTCAACTATATGTAGGCTGCGAGTGGGTGTGTCTCTGAGTCTGTGTGTGTATTTCGTGAATGCAGGACAGTGAAAGACAATAAGCATCTCCATGTTTGTGTGAGGGAAAGTTAATGTGCATTGCATGCATTTGAATACATATGTGTTCAAGTCAAAACAAAATGCAGTTATGTTCCCCATCTTAATATTCATGAACCTTCTTGTGACGAATATACCAATGATTTCCTTCAAACAAAAGAAAGAAGGAACACTTAAAGAAATACAGAGAACAATTATCCCCATCATCCTGAAATAGAGAGCGCAATTTTATCAACGAAGGCTTCAGTTGTCCTTTAATGCGTTGTTTCTTTTTCATTTTGCGCGTCACATTTTGTAAATGGTTTCATCTCTGTCTTAATAAAAGAGCACTTCACTTTTTCAGGATGGTTTTAAGGGTGATTCACTGGAAGCAGGCAAAATGGTCTCATTCAATTGCAATTTTCTTCATTTGTTTAGAAGAAGGGTAGTTTTAATAAATATGTAGACGATGTGTTTCACATGTAGATTTGCTTCTCAAATTCAAAAATCTGAAGCACAGCAACATCATTTGTAAACTGGTAGCTGCGATATAAAGTGCACATACTGTAGTCTGTTACAGACTAAACATGCGAAACCTCTGACACCTTCCTTTAACGGCGGCCTGTTAACAGTGTTTTACAACTGCTTCAACAGAGACTCAACTCTTCATTAGCATCATTTATATTCAACAACTTCTCCTGATGTTACTCCACGGGAAGAAAGAGCAAGATCGTTCAATCACGCCCTCCCTCCGTCTGCTTCCTCCCACCATCCCGCCATCCCTCCCTCTGCCAGCTCGTTTACAGCGGAGAGTTACAGAGGCCTCCCAGTGACACACAACCTGGCACCCACGATGACATGGGGGGGAGCACGCGCACACACACACACACATATTTGATACAAAACAGACACACATACTTGTACATATATGTGAATACACCCACACAAAGTGAAGCCTGTGCTTGCATGTACATGTACAGAGAGATTCATGTACTTGTACTTACACACATTTGAAACTGGAGGCTAGCCCAAAAATAAAGACACACACACACACACACATACAATTACTATAAGAACACAGACACATTTTTACACACAAATATATCCATCTGCACATACAGAGATCCAAACACACACACATACACACCTCACATGGATACAGAAACAGTATACAGACACACTCTGATTGTTAATCAACTACAGTTGGCCATCATACAGGGATGCTAATGAAGTGTGAGAGGAGGGATGAAGGAAGGAGGGAAGAGGGAAGAAGGACGTTGGGGAGGGAGGGAGGGTTGAGAGGAATCATGGATGGTGGAAGAAAGATTTGGTCCTGTAGAGGAAGCAACGGGTGGAAGAAGGAGGGGGAAAAGGGGAAGAAAAGGAGGATGAACTCAAGCCAAAATGGAGGGAGCAAAGGGTGCGTGGAATACAAGAGTAAGGAGGGTGAGGAGGAAGGATGAACTGATGAATGAGATAGCCCAAATCTTGAGCAATACAGCCAGCACCCTGCAAAAAGTTTGTATGTTGTTTTTACTCCAATCAGCAGTTTAACAACTGTTCTAAACCAGTGCACCAGGTATATTAGCATGCAGGTTACCTTAGCAAACCTTAGCAACAGTTCGTCTGCTTTGTGCTATGCTATCAGTTACTTCTAAAGGAATTTACACACCAAGAACAGTTTTGTGTGCATTGTTTAATCTTTTAAAAACCTGCTAAGCACAGAAATTTTGAATGCTTTTTTCAAAAAGTGAAACTTGAACTTGAAAATAAAACGCAGCCCTTAAGTCGTGATGATTCTTCAGTCATTCCCGATGAAAAAACTTCGCTTAGAGCCCAGTCTCATATATTACTTTATAATTTGTCTATATTACTATGCTGGACAGGCACACCAAAAATAATTTTCCTACAGGTTAAGTTCAATCATAAATAAAATGCAGAGAACCATTTTTGGATGATAAAGCCTTACCTAGTGAAAGGGGGCTCACCATGGGTTAAAGTGATGATAAACAAACTTTAAATCAACACAGGTTGTATTTTTGCCTCTAAGAAGTGGTAATGGTATAAGTCATCCTTGGTGTCCTGATATAGAACGTGATTCAGAGCTTTGCCTGTGATTTTTGTATATCAGGACACCTTTGGGTGCATTACACATACTGTATTTCACAAACACCTAAAACTGTATATTGGATGTTGGATCGGATGCAAAAACTTAGATATGAATGTGAACTAGAAGAGAGGAGATGTCTGCTGGAGTCATCCTCCTGCAGGACACCGTTGTGTCTCACACTCACACTGTGGTAAAAACAAGCAGGACTCATGAAGTTTTAAAATGGGATCCAGCAGGAGTACAGCACTGTAACTGTGGGCCAATAAAGACTTGTGTGTGTGTGTATGTGTGTGCAGCTGTCCTGGCCCCATAAAGGTTTTATCTTGCGTATCCTGGGGCCTTGTTGTCGAAAGACGCATCGCACACTCAAAAGCAACCCGTGTTACTACACCCTGAGGGAACAAAGTATATGGATCTACTTTTTTACTGCACTGTATTACAATCCTGGCATGGTGTTTGAAGATGGGTCATAATATGTGTGTTGCGTGTGTGTGTGTGTGTGTCTGCATGTCAGAATTATAAAGGAAGAAAGAGAAAAAATGAGGGAACAAGTCTTATCTTGAGAGAAGAGGAGGTTAAAAAAAGGTAAAGAAAGAAAAGAGGGGAAAAGGGGTCAGGAGTGAAGATTTGGGAGTAATAGTTGTGTTGTTGGTAATATTATTTTTTTTATCACCCTTCTCTGCTGGCAGTTTATAATATATATGCCTTAAAGTGTGTTTGTGAGGGTGTATTTCTGTTTACATGTGTGTTTGTGGCAAATCCAAAAGTGCTATCAAATCTTTCTGAGCTCTGCTGTGTTCTCAGAGAGAGAAAGATTAAAGATGGAGAAAGTGAAAAGTGTGTGTGTGTGAGTGTGTGTGTGAGAGAGAGAGAGAGAGAGAGAGTGATAGAGAGACAGATAGAAGAGGAGTAAGCCCACCAGAGAGGAGAGAAAAGATATCGCCCAGGGTGGCGGAAAAGATGGAAAAATCAGTTGCACCGAAAATGACAATCGCTCGACCAAAATCGTTTTTTCTCCCGTTTCAACAGTGGGGAGAGAGAGTAATGATGGTCACAGTGATAATAGAGAGAGAAAGAGAGAGGATTCTTTGTTTTGCTCTTGCCCATGTACCTCATTCACAAAAGAAGACAGTTAGATAATGTACTTGGTTTTAGGCCAATTTTAGTGTTTCTGTAACTTAAAGGATAATACCGTTTTTTTCCTCCTCTCTCTCTACATATTTGCTAATTCTACTCTCTTTCTTCTCTTAATCTTTCTGTATGTTGTTGTCTCATCAGTAATACATTCCTGGTCTATTTCGCAGCTCCTTGAACTCAGCAAAGAACAGATAAGCACACACATATGCACACACGCACACACACACACACGGACTAGCACGATCCAGCCCCGATATGATCAATCCAGCTGTTAATGATAACCGACACATGCCGTGAGTTTAAGTGGAACAAATTTATATTGGATACGTTTTATTGCAAATCGCTGTACATCTGCTTTGCAGAAATGAAAACAAAAACTAAAAATCAGTTCCTAAAGGTTCGTCATTCAAGACTTCTATAATACAGAGCATCCAGTGTTTAAAGTTGTAATTTTGTCAACTGATGTCTTGCGTTAGCGACTATGTTTTTGAAAAAGGACCATAATTATGTAAATTATAGTGCCATTTTGTAAGAGTTGGTGTCACTTCTAACCTGTAATTTTAGGGGAAAACAGTGCAAAGATACTAAATCATTTTCCATATCTTCTAAAAATGAACAGGCAGAGGTTTCCTGACTACAGAGCTGTCAGACTATGGAGCTCTGACCATGTGGACATAAACCAGACATAATATTATTAGAAAATGCAAAAATTCAAAATGATGTTGGGTGTCTTAAACATTATTGTTTTGGTGCTTTAAGCAATAAAGATCACACAAGTTGTGTTGAGCTTTTTGATAATTTTACCATTTTTGTTCCATCCATAAACTGCATTCGTATTACAGACAGCACAAAGATTTCTTTTAAACATCCCAAATATTGATGGAACCATTGTTTGGTATATGAAACCTTTGGTGGAGAAGATTTCTGTGTGTGCATACCTTCCACCTAACATGCCTGTGACCTGACAGCCTGGCCCTGCACACTGCAGATTTAATATGAGGACGTTCCTACCTCAACCCCGTGAGTGCACTCTACCTGAGGGCGAAGGGTCTGACTCACCCGTCGACTCAGTATACAAGAGACCTGCTGACTAGCCCTCGCATCGTCCTCCGCATCTCCTGGCTTTGTTAACATGTAAAAGGTGGAGAAGCTCAGTGAAAGAACATTTAACCCTTTCAGAATTGTTTTGGTGTGGCACAAATTCAAACTGGTGCTCAATTGTTGTCTCTCACCAGGTGCTAATTAAGAGTCAGAACCTTCCTCTCGTGTGGTGTTAGATCTACACCTGCAATCTCTTCCTCCACACGGCCTAATCTAACAAAATAAGACTCATGACTCTTTCTTTCCTTCTTTTTTTTCTGTGCTTTCTCTCGGTGTTTTGTACCAGCTCTGCTACTCACTTTTATATAAACACATTTGTCCAGGTCTTGGGGATTGAGTGTTTTCAGTGTGTGCGTGTGTGCCTGTGTGCGCATACACCTATGAGTAACACACTTCATACTCCCTCAGGCCTGTTACTTGGTATAATGAATTCAGCACTTGTACGTACACACACACACACACACACACACACAGTGGGAACATTCTTCTCCGCTGCCTGGTCACAAAGAATACTTTAATCAAAAGACTCAGCACAACGACACAGCCTCCATCTATCACAGAGGATAGACAGGAGGGAGGGAAGAAAGAAAGAAAGAAAGAAAGAAAGGAAGAAAGAAGGGGGGGTTGGGGGAAAGCAGAGTATATTTTACACTCAAGGGAGAGCCAAGAATCATGGGAAATAAGATCTGATTCCCTGCTCCTCACAGCACACTCACTGTGGAAGACACCTGCTACCAGTCTACACACATGTACACACACATTCCACGCAGAATGACAGATGCAGACACACAAAAACATAAAAAAACAGACATGTGAAAACACACTAATAAACACAAGAAACTTTAATACACATTCATGCACACACAGACACGGGCACATGCACTCATTCGGCACTCCAGGCCACCTGAGTCCACTTCGACTCCCATGAATCCCAATGTCTTCACTCCCATGAGCCTCTGCTTCCGCAATCAAACTCTCTGAGCAGCAGCAGAAATGTTTTGTCATTGAAGCTGTGCAGGTTTGCTTTGACTTGACAAAATGCGACACTGCTTACGGTCACTGTTGTCAAACTAGTACTTACTCAAGTTGTTTGATCTCTTTAACCTTTCAGTTCTAAAACAGTAAAATATTAGATAAGTTTAATGGGAGGGATTCATTATTATTCATTGTTTTTGAAGTAATAATTGAATACAATTCATGTTTTATTGCACTTCATCACCTTCCTTCGACATCCATGTCCACAACATGTAAAATTTTGTTTTTTATGGCGGACTTTGACATGTCATAGTAGAAACAGCACAAGTGTTGCTAATAACATTAATAATGGCTGCATTCAGTTTAGCTGCTCTAGTCCCAGGGCAACAAGTCCTCCAACCTAAACGACAGAATGGGACTCCCAAATGACATAATAGGCATAGCAGACCTTCGTTGTCATGGTAACAATAATAAACATATTATTAACGGTCGCAGTTTGGTTAGGTTTAGGCACCAAAACAAAAAGGTTTAGGAAAAATAAGTACGTAAGTTAGTTACATACGTAAGTTAAATTATGTCACGTGACTAACGACTTATGTCACTTGACTTACCAACGTAACTTTATTTGCGTACGTAAATTAAGTTACATATGTAAGTTGAGTTACGTACGTTAAAATAAGTCAATGTTGACTTTTGGTTTCACACGGGACACGAACAGAGGTCTCGTGGGTAAAAGTCGTGTGTTGTTTTCCCATCCATCCACCCCGACCTCCTCCCTACATGGACTTTGTCGCTCTTTATGCTACCTCACCTGACTTCCTCCTTTGCTGCCATCATAATATTACTTCAGCCAATAGAGGTCGCTGCCTAACAGTAAACAGAAATATGGGTCATAATAAGCTGCTGCACAGACAATCTATACGGCCATATTTTTGGGGAGGACAGTCTCTTCCAGGGCCCCTGGTATTACTCATGCTGCCTCAATGGCACAACTTAGTATGTTATTAGTTACATCAGTGCTCCTATGACAAATCAAAATGCTTGCCATAAAATAGGCCTAAACCCAATTGGCTTGGTGGGTTTAGCTTAAAGGTGTAATTCCTTCCAGTTTGAAAAGCTGTGGGCGCTGCTAGTTTGGTGCAGATCAAAACCACAGAAGCAGACTTTAGTTTAATGCAAGGTGTGGTTTGTTTGTGGTATGATTAAAACTCAGACCAACCACAGACTCTTGTGACATAAGATCATGTAGCGTGAATCCAAAAGCATTAACTAATACATTTGCCCACTTTATTTTAAAGGCAAGTCAGTAATGGTGTGGTACAGGATGTGTCTTCTCTTTCCTCTGTTTCAAGTGTCCATCTTTGCTGCAGTATTAGTATTTTTACGGTCTTGTTACTCATGTTCATTTCCTTCTAAACATGAAATGTGAAGCGTTTTCTCAAACTACAGCAAAGCTAGCAAATCACCTTATGTAGAACTTGTCAACAAGGACAATATTAAGGAGCTGTCGTTCCATAGTAACCAAGCTACGGGTGCGAACACAGCCTTTGATTTTAAGCCTGTTCCCCCAAATTTGTGAGATTGTGTCACATAACCACATCAGCTCCGTCAAAGTGTCCATTAACAAGACAGTAAACTTCTACCTGCTCGCTTACTGTAAGCTGCTGAGGATAAAAGTCTCAGATAGAGTCTCAACTCTGAAATATGAACGCAGACAGAGAAGGTGGGAGAAGCTCAGGGCAATGGAGGAGCGACAGCAAGAAAGAGCCTAACAGAGACATTGATCTTCTTAGTGTCACAAAAATGTTCGCCAACAGTTTTTAATGAAATGAGAATTAGTCTTAGATGTGTCAGCTTCACAGGAGCGAAACAGCAGGACACTCGTAGTGGGCACATCTCTCCTCCTCACTCTGTTTTACATTTGTTGGAATTTAGCTGCTCTTATCCACGTGAACATACAGTGAGTGCGCTTCAACGAGATGTGATGGGATTGAACCTGTCAGCTTTGGCTTCTCTTCTTCTCAGGTTTGGTTCTCACTCCTTCTCTGTTTTCTACTGGTGTCGTTGCAGAGATGGTTCTACATCACTGACATCATCTTTCTTCTTATCTTGCCTCATTTTGACTTGTTATTTTCCTCCTCTTTCTCTTCACATTCTTCTTCTTCCACTGTTTTCTCCCTTCCCTTCTGTTCACTTCTCCTGTTACACAATTTTAGTTCACCTCTCTTTACTTCCTTACTATCATCTTTTGCTCCCCAGTCTTTGGTTTCAACTTTTCACCTCCTCACCGCAACCTCCCCTCTCTGCTCCCCTCAGTTCTACTGACCCTCTGTCTACTTCTTCTCTACCTTTTTCTTTCCTTTCCTCACCTCCAGCCCCCCTCCTCCACTAACTATACCTGCTCATGCATTACTTATATTTCTCTTCAGCAATTCTGTGTGAAGTGTCCACTTTCTCTGAGACACACACACACACACACACACGCACGCACCCAGGCCGATGCACATGAAAGAGCAATGGACATGGAATACCAACAACATGACAAACCGTCCAGCATACACAACACAACACAACACAACACATACACACCCACATCCCCTAAGGCAAGCCCTAAGGAAGTGGTTAAAGAGTCAGGTGGAGTGTACACTGTATGGTAGACACACACTCAGACACATACACACTGATGATGTAGGCAGATAAACAAACTTGCACAACTTTTCACATAAAATTCAGGCTGCTTCTTTCAAGTTTTCTTTCTCCTCTGGGAGCAAATATTTTCCTTGCCTCATCTTGTGTATATTTCATAATTTTGTGTCATTATTTTTTACAGTATGTCTCACCAAATCACCATCACTTCAGTCCAAGTTGTTCAAACTGACATGAGCCTTGTTTTTATTTTGAAGGAATGCCAGATTAAATTAGGCAGGTAAAACTTGAGTTTTTCTAGGTAGCAATCTCTGCCTTGTCTGTTCAGCCAATGACATCTCATGCTTTTCCACAAGAATCAGAAACATTATTTCCTGTATGTTTGAGAATTAGTTTTCCCCAGAAGGAAGAATGCAGTGTATTCATAAACAGTGGTCTTTAATATAGGTGTATAATAGAGACAGGGCTTTATTCCAAGTCTTTCCCTGGATTCTCTTTTTAACAGAAACACTATTCTCACTCAGCAACTATTATTTCACCATGTTTTGCTCTCTGTCAAGCTTCCTGCAGATCTCACAGATCTGACACATAGGGCTGAGCTGTCCACTTTCCTATTGATTTCCTTATCAGGGAACAGACGCATAGAAGAAGCCGGGAATGAGCTCTGGACAGAAAGCTCTATGGACAAACACACACATACACAAACACACACTCACAGACACTTACACACTGCAGTGACACTGCTGGGTCTAATTCTTGGACTACAATCAGCTTTATGACCACCCAGGGAAACTTAGAAAGATGTAGCAGTATTCCTGGGGAACTCACACACACGCAACACACACACTCTCTGCATGGTGTCCACGGGGCACTGGCTGACAGTGGCTCTTCTGGATCTCTGCTACGCCCCACCGAGTCTTATCTCTGACAAACAGAACACACACACATTCGCTGATGCCCAAATGCCCATACACAACACAACACAGCACACACGAATGCTGATACACAGCCCGAATACAGCCTAAATTCATACTCCCCGAGACAGACATGTCAGCATGCAAACTTTCTCACTCTGACACACACGCACACACTCACACACACAAGCACAGCCGGGGGTATGGTTGAGACCTTGTTGCCCTGGGGCTTTGACTGCATCTGTTCGACAAGAGCCATACAAATGAGAAACGCACAGGAGCAGAGAAAAACATCTGTGTGTGTGTGTGTGTGTGCAACACAATCTCACTCCCAACTCGTCAAATACGGCAGCTTGGTCAAGTACCCCTCTAGCATCAGTTTTGCACGTGCAGGGCTCTGCAGTAAAGGTAGTAATAATAAATATGCAACGTAAAGCTTGCTGATAAAAATTCACATTTCATGAGTTTTGGATGTGCAGGAAAGGAAGAAGTCAGGTAACCTTCGTTGTCATAGTCAGGTGACCTTTGTCGTCATGGTAACAATAATAAACGTAATACGTAAAGGTACAACGTAAACGTAAATAAAAATAATAAAATGTGGTTAACATTGTGAAATAGTTGCAGTTTGGTTAGGTTTAGGCACCAAAACTAGGTTTAGGAAAAGATCATGGTTTGAGTTAAAATAAGTTCATTATTATTATTATGTAGTGTTATTACACTATACAGGGGAGCCTCCAGAAATGACGGGATAGGGGTAGGCCTACCTACAGCGTCATAGTTTGAAGCAACCAAGATGACCAAGCTGCCATATTTGACACGTTGGGAGGGAGATCTCATTGGTGTGTGCATGTTTGTGCAAACTTTTCTGCATCTGTGGGTATCTGGTTGGAAAACTGTGTGTGTGTGTGTGTGTGTGTGTGTGTGTGTTTACGTGTGTGTGTGTGTGTGTGTACGAGCATGCATGTGAGCATTTGTCTTATTGCAAATGTCAGTGCATCATTTCCTCTCTTTTTCAAAATAATAAATCTCCCCTTTTCTCAGCTTCTTTTAAGATTAATGTTTACACTTCTCTCCTCTTTTTTCTCTGTTTTTTATGCTTTTTCTCTCATCTCCATTTATACTTGCAAGTAATTCGTTCTCTCCTGTTTATACCAGTAAAGGTGATGTTTTTCTCATGACAGCGAGAATATCTGTTGGTGCTATTAATGTAAGGATATGTCCTTTCAAAGGAAAAGCAGGGCGGAGGTTGTGTTCACAACAAATCGCTGTCTCTGCGTGTTTTCTTTAACATAATACACTATCAACTTTAAGGGAGGTGTGAAGCGAGGCGAAGGTGTGAATACGGGGGGAATGAGGAAGTGAGGAGATGAGACGGAGGGGATACTGAATGATGGAGAGATGAGAGTAGAGGTGTGAAGTCAGGCATTGTATTCAATATACCTTGCTTTCTGCCTTTTTACTTCCATTGCTTTTTTCCTCCGGTCTTTCTGAGCTTTCAGACGAAGGCGTCAGCGCGAGTAAAAGTGGAAATTGTTTTTATTCTATTGTGGTTTTCTGCAGTATACAAAGAAATCATTAAAATCAACTAACAAAGATGATTGTGGTAATCCACACATTGTGCTATTTGTGGTAATTGTTAGCTGTCTATGCGTGAAAGCTTCTTTTTCATACACTTTTATTTTTTAAGTTCTTATTTCTTTTCCTTCAAGGTTTATTATAAAGTGCTAAGGAATCTAAAAACTATTGTTCTATAGAAATATTTTTTCTTACTTCTAAGTTGTGCCATGATATTTTTAATTGGCTGTCTTGTTTGCTGTACTGTCAAGGTTGTTCTGTTTTCTCTGATGAAAAGAGCTTTACAAATGAAATGGGTTATTATTAAAAGAGAGGATTAGTTACTTTACAGAGTAAGACTTTGGTTTGCACTAGCCGATAGTATATAGTGTAGATAGACAACATACTACTTGTATTATCCATTATACAAAAACAATATTTAACAATTAGTAGAACTGTTTTAGATACATTAGTACATTTAATTTTTAATACTACTTTACTTAAAGCCACTATGTGTAGAATTTGAACATTTCTGACTTTGGTGCCCCCAGTGGTAATATAAAAGAAGACACTGCAGCAGACAGCAATGCACACAGTTTCAACCCAAGAACACTGAGAATTAAAGGCTGGAAGCAACATTAACAATTTTCACTGAGATAGTCACATTCTTTCTACGAACAAAAACATATCAGAATCATTTAAAAGCTGCTACACATAGTGGCTTTGAGTAAAAATGTCAGTCCTTTTGAATTAATATTATTCCATTGAGGTATTGATGATTTTAAATAGGCAGGATTTAAGTAATTTGTCCAACTCTGCTTTCAAATACTACTCCAACAGGAGGGTGCTAGTTTGATTCCCAATGTTTAATTTCAGATGTCTCTTTTCAGTTAGTCAGCAAGGAAGACATCATCTGTTCATCCAGCCAGCAGCGTCGTGTCGCAGATCAACATGCATGCATGATCACGTGGGACACACACACACAGCACATAGAGAGGGCACTGTAACATGAGAAGTGTCTCTCTCCAGATTCCCCTGGTCACACCTGGCTGAACAACACACTAATTAACCCTGATTTCACTTAGCAGCTCAGGAGAACACACAAACACACACATACACACACAAATTAATTTGGACACACAATTACCGTGACACCTCACACATGAGCACACAAATGAAAAGGCGTGCAGATACACACACCCAGAGACAAATTAAGCCACACACAGATGATCCGACCGCACATGAGTGAATAGAATGGAAAAACTCAAAAGTACACAAATATACAAACCAAGGACAATAACACAAATTTACACAAATTTAGGAACACACACTACACACACAAAGGGCTTCAGGGAGGTGTGCTCATGGATGTGCGTGTGTAATATTGCATATCGCTCTTGTTCACTGTGTTGGCATGGGCTATTCCCCTGGCACAATGCATGGCTGACAGCACCTGAGCCACACACACACACACACACACACACACATACAGAGGACAAACACAGAAACACACCAACGCCAAGAGACACATTCAGTAGGGTAAGCCACACACACACATTTGGACGTCAGAAGTATACAGTTCGTGTGTTCTGCTAACAGATGGTAATGACAGTTTCAGTCCCTGGACTATCATCTAATCAAAACAGCACACACTCACACTCACACACACACACACACACACACTCACACACACACTCACACACCACACTCCAGCCTCCCTCCAGATTAAACATCCTTCACGCAAAATAAGGTTAACAGCATAATTCATATCAAATATGCATTGAGAACATAATTTAGGCCAGCGTGCCTCCACATTTAAATGCATTTGAGTGATGCAATTTAAATTCCATTAAAAAACACAGTTCAATTCCCCTCGCACCACATGAAGATATTTTTATGTTTAATAGAAATAAAAATAAACATAATTCACATAAAATAGCTGTGCTTGTCCAAATGCATATCAGAAATACAAAAACTTCTCTGAAAGCATTTTATTATTAGAAGAAACATTAATCCACAGCAAACAGGCGAATGATAAATAGAAATAACAAAGTGTCAGTGGCATGCTATACTATAACTCCACAAAACATTCTCCTGTGTTTCTACCTCAAGGTATAAATTTGGGTCGCGGTGCAACACAGAATGTTGTCAAAAGACAACCCCAGAGAACCAACCAACCAAGCATAAACTCAGCTTTCTACAGTGACTGAGCACACACGGCTTCAGCGTCTTGGTCAAGGACACTTAAAGAGAGAACACAAAGTTTGGGAGAGGTGTTTTTTCTGCAGGTTAGCTTGTGTGTTAAAGTATAAGAGACACAGGATAAAAGACCAGTGGCTGTGGTCGATTGCTGTGCTCTATGCCAACAGGCAAGGATACACGTGGGAGGCCCAGTGCGAACTCTACAAAGTAGAGCGCCATGCTAACAATTTAGCTACCACAATATGTTAAGTGATAGCAGGTCAGTGCCAACACTTTAGCAAACATTGTTTTGAGTGATAGAAGGCGCAGTGATAATTCTTCAGTTCAGCATATGCTGTTTTACAGGATAGACGCTTTAGCGTATCTGTCTCAGTGCTAAACACTAGCATAACCTGTTTTGACTGATAGCAGGCTCAGTGCTAACACTTTAGCACAGAGATGGAGACAGAGATGGATACACACAGAAAGGTGTAGAAGGAGACTGGTAAAGGAATGTAATTATGTCTGACAACAACAGATAGCTGTGATGCTATAATTCTATCAAAGGCCTTACAACAATATTATCTAACCTCCTCAGTACATCGAAAGGCTGCTGTATTTCCTGTTGTTCACATGAACCATCGGACTGAGAGTGGGATGGTAAATCACAGAGATTCCTTCATATTTTTTGCCCTGTATTGAGTGTGAGCGCAGAGCAGAGCAGATCGCATTAGAGGATTTGGATGTCCTCAACAAGGGGATTTGTTAAGCAGCACAGATAAGAGGGACAGAGGAAACAAGAGGTGGGAAGGCCTGAAAGGAAAACATCGAAAAAGAGAACGAGAGAACAGAAAGGGCCGACAGGGAGGAGAAAGGAGGAGCATAGAACTTCTTTCTTTAAGTTTGCATTAAATATATATAATATATAATACTTGCTTTTGATCAGTAGGCTAGTCAAGTTACTATACTTTAAGCACTTAAATCCAAATGCTCCCATTACATTTTAGCTTAAGTAGGTTCCAAGTGAGGTAAAACATTTTTCATCAGTGTTTGCCAACATCATGTATTCTCTGCTTGCTTCTGCACTTCAGTAAAACTGTAGAGTACTTACTGTGTGAAATATTTATATCCTACACTGCGTTTTTTTTTATAGCTACTCCATTACATCACATTGAAAATTGATTACTTGTGTAACATGTTATACATATTTCTTTTTGGTATCTTTGGAAACTTTGGAATCTGCTGTGGACAAGAGTATCTTAACAGACCGTCCAAAAGGGTTCATGGTGTGTACTCCACTTGTAAACAAATAACGAAAGTGTTGGTATGTATTTCAAATATCGAGAGAAAGGGAGGGAACATGAGTCACTGAAAGGAAACGAACTGAAAGACTGGCAGACACAGACAAAAATTGAGTGAAAGAGGGCTCATTGTGAGTTCAAGTCACTACTCTTTAGTCTGCTCAGTATTCCATCCTCAGCATTCTCACAGCACTAATGAGCAACAGCCAAACACACACACAACTACACAACCACAACCCAGGCTTGTTTCTCACTTTCTCTCCATTAAAGAAGTTGTCCCATTCTACAGCATCCACACACTAATCAGATTTGTCAAGCACTGCTCTTCTTTCACCCATTTAAATTCATCACAAATACTCTGCTTTTAAGTGACTTCCACTTGTACTTTATGTGAAACTGGATAAACAGTAGCAGGTACCTTTAACGATGAGGTCGGCATAGTTGGACACCCCTGACCCGCCGTCTGATCGGATGACACAGCGGTAGCGGCTGGTGCTGCGCTGGGATGTGTCACCAACGCTGACGGTTGCAGAGAAACGCCGGTGGTTCACCACCCGGGTCACCATCAGCGCTGTGTCCTTACCGTTCCATTGCTGCATGATTGGAAAGATAAGATCAGTCAGTTATCGGCAAAAGCCTTGTAACATGTTCTGACTGATGCTGAACAGACTATCGGAGCACGATGTTGGCATAAAGGGCTTAAGATGTTGGCTTTCTCCTTATATCAAATGCAATTTTAACTAAAACAATGTCTGAATAGATGTTTTGAAGCTTGAAATGTGGTTTACTGTTTGTTGCCATTTGAAAATTACTGGGGCAAAGATGTAGTGTAGTGTGTAGTCCCCGTGTAGAGGGTTGTGTATGGCACTTGCATGTCTCAACAGTATAAAATATGATGTGTTGAGACACTTTTCAGTCAACTGAATGGTCCCCAACTTTTTCAGCCCTAACATCTTGAGAAATGCATTAAAGGAGCTCTTGAATCTCTAAACTCCTGTAGAAAAAAATAAATGTGGCCCTTTAAACTGGTAATACAGAAATGTATTATTACACTTCCATAAAGCTGAGGGACTCACAAGAGTGAGATTAAAGAAAAGAACGATCAAAAGTGAAACACAGGCCGAGATATACTGACATTTGTTTACTAGTATGGTACAAGTTTGGAACTGGAATCCCACATTTCCCATAATGCAACAAGATAATGTCTCTTTGTTAGGTCTTCCCAGCCTACATCTTTTTTTTTCTTTTACATCTACACCCACATCTTTTAAATTCCGCACCCCAACTTTCTAATGCAAGCTTTCTGATATTAATTTTATAATCTGTAAACCCAAGCTGAGGTAACCCTGATGACATCATCAGGCACTTTCACATTGGCCTTAACATTCTGCCATCATATAGGGTATGATCTGATGCAGGCTCTGAAGTATTTTTAGTTGTTTGTCTAAGAAACAAGAGACACGCATCAACAAAGCACACAGTAATGGCCCCATATTTGTATCAAGTACCTGGCAGGAAACACAAGCAATTTAAACTGAGCAGATCAGCCATGAATGAAGTGTACTGCTGCCACTTTCTGCTTTGCATATGATCCCCACATCTCCAGATCCAATCTTCTTTTACCACTGTAGTATTATCTGCCAATTTGGAGAAACACGCTCTGCCCAACAGACCTCCAGTCATGAGGGCCACTGCTCTCCATTGCAAATGTCCTTACTGTACACTGCAGCATTCTCAGTGGTATACACTCGTGTGCAGTGAAAACGTGCATGCTTGCCAGTGCACATGAATTTAAACTAGAATGAGTACATTGGCATGGATGCACACAACGTATACATACACACACACACACACACACACACACACTCGTCACAGAACAAGGACTTTTAATCAATCCTGAAATAGAGCTGGGAAGGCTGGGGATGTTTGCCACACTGTACTTACTTTTTTTTTAATTTATATGTTTTTAATAAAATTGTTTAAATAATTCAAAACTGTATTTGCTACATTTGGGCTTGTATATAATTTATATTATTTATTGCAGAATATTCAACAGAATATTGGATGGATCAATAGATCCATTCTTATCCTGCTTCTTTCTGATTGGCTGGCAGTAGTCCATAAAAATCATATAACAGGATACTGCACGTAAGGTTCTGCTTAGGAGTTGAATCACTGTTCTTCAAATCAGTGCCTAACAACAGCACTTCTGCTTAAGTTTCAGTGCTGAAACATACTATATGTAAAAATCAGTTAAACTTAACTACATTTAAACTTTAAAAATTAACATCAAAACTCAGCTTCTATTTTTGCCAGTAGTGAGGGCCATGGCCACAGTATAAGAGCCATAACACAGACTGAGTTGTCCTGATATAGAAAATAATGGACCCAGTGGAGGAAACTGCAGCACAATAATGAATGTATTTTTTTTATTAGATTCACCTGTGGAAATATTACTTATTGGACCTTTTTATAGATGTACAAGTTACTACACTGAGATATGCCACAGTGCAGCATTAGATTCAACATATATTTCACAAAACACACTGACAATCTGCCACTGAAACAGAGAATTAGTCAGTTATCAAGGTTTTAGAATATCTGAACATTTGCTGCTACAAGTTCTGCGCGTACACGTCCTGCTGATATCATTCATGCACATATTTACTGATAAGAAGGCAGCCTACTAACCTGGAGCCAGAGTTTATCGTGCTGAGACCATTTCCCTCCAGCAGTACACTGAAACGTAGCATTCTGGCCCACGTTCACCTCCACATTCTGCAGACGCAGGAAGTGAGGCGCTTTACCTGCAACATACACAGTAAACAGACACTTTTACACAAGACACAATTAATTTTTTTGGGATCATATAATGCATGCAGTCTTAAAAAATGTATAGAACTATTGCTTTTGTTGAGGGCCTTTTACAAGGAATAGAGGATCATTTTCAGAAATCACAGATTCTCCGGACCTACAGACTCAAGCTTTTTTATTTTTCTGTATTTTGGGTGGTGCTTCAGAGACATCCAAAGTTCCATAATCACATATTAAAGCTGTTGGCAGGCCACTGAAGGATGCCATCTTGTTATAAAAGACATGGTAGATTCACACTGGATTATAATAGCAGATGCCACTGGTAATAAGAAACAACACTTGCAGGAAAGCCCACAACAAATAGTAATCCTGTTCAAAGAGGGCTTAATATTGCTGTCTGGAGCGAGGCAGAGAAATTCATGGGATGGCTACGAGGCAGACAATGAGACAGATTGCCAGACATTGGATGACTTTGGCCTGGCATTGAGACCAGCCAGCGACTGGTTAATTTCATTTTGACTGTCTGCAGACAGAGATAAGTCTAACATAGTATGCATCGATCATTTAACAATGATAATTCGGCCTGACTCTAATGGTCAGGTTGTTGCAAATGACAAGGACTTGGATATGAAGGGTGGATTTTATGGTAAACATTCTTCTTTCTCCTCCCTCTCTTTACATTATCTCAGATTTTTGTCTTCTAGTTTATTGCCTTTCTTCCATTGTGAATACCTCTACTCTCTTCCTCTTGCTTTCCACCATTGACTCACGCACTTTGACTAATCTGATTAGTGATTGGCACAGATGAGCTAAGTGTTCTGTGCCAGCCGTTCAGGAAATAAAAAAAATAGAAGGCTAGAAAAAAGAGACTGACAGAAAGACAGAATAGTGAAGAGAGTATCGAGTAGAGTGAGGAAGATAATGGGACATGTGGGGAAATGTGGGGAGATGAACAATAGGAGTTACAGGAGAAGTGTAGAAGAAACATGGAAATCTAATTGTGTTAGCTTTCAATGAATCCTTCAAAATGAAAATGAAAAGAGCTTCCGGTCACGGCTGTTCTTTATTTTTTTTTACTTGAATTATTATGCTTTCTTAAACTATGTACTACCATTTAGTACAATAGCCACTATGATTTTCAAAACTTGTAACAAGACTCATTATCTAAGAGTAACAGTTAGCATAATGCCAGGAGAAGTTGAATTAACCTGAATAAATTTGAAACTAATACTTGGAGATGAAGAATGCAACACACTGTGCCGATAATAATAGACAGTACGAATGTGAGAGAGTAACACTGAGTAGATAGAGGGAGTTAAGTGGGCCACAGAGTGTTGCAGTAAGCAGTCCAGAGTTTTGTGAAGCAAAGTGTTTCTGTCAGATTTGAGTGATGAAGACCCTGAGTTTGGACCTTCTTCCTGGCTCTCTGCAATCTGTCTGCAAGCCTCACAATCTGTCCTTTACACAGCCTTTCTGTGTGTGTGTAAGTGTGAGATAGCTATAAAACAGATGATGCTCAGTGTGCAGGGTCAACCATTATGAGACACACACACACACACACACACACACACACAGTCACTTACGGCAGGGGTGAGCCAGAACTCGTATGTCGTCAATGGCGATGAAACCTGGATGGCCTTGAACTGAAACTGCTTCGAATATTACCTGAGAGGAGAAGAAAGAAAGAAAGAAAGAAAGAAAGAAAGAAAGAAAGAAAGAAAGAAAGAAAGAAAGAAAGAAAGAAAGAAAGAAAGAAAGAAAGAAAGAATCAAGCTGAGCCACAGTTCTCTTTAAAAGCAATGAAACTAAAAAAAACAAAAAAAAACATCCTTTCTTCCACAAACTGCAACATCTTGACGCCCCTGCAAAGCTCATATGGAAACCTCAGGGGAATTTTCCTCTTAACGTCAGCATCTATTCCTCTCTTCACTTCATGTCTTCATCCTTCTGTCTCCATCCATATGCCAACCACATATGCCGTCCTTCCTCCTTACCCCAACCTCCTTCTTCATCCTTCCCTTCTTTCTCTCTCTTTTCCTTTTCAATCAGACCTCCTCTTCCCTCTCCTTCCATTCCTGATCCCTCCTTGCTCCTCTTGTTACTTTCTGTCCTTCCATCTCCCTCCTTTACTCCCTCTATTTTTACATATTTTGCCTCTCTCTATCAGCTATTTTATTCTCTTCTTCTTGTAATCACTCTTTCTCCATTTCTCTCCCATCACATGACTCTATTTTTTCTTCTGTACCCGAGACTCTGCACACACTCTCAGGGTGACAGGCAGTCAGCAGGGCTGTCAAGGGGCTGTGCACTTCTGACCCACACTGAGGACACACACACACACACACACACATATACCTCTGTGCTGTGCTTGTCAGGATCCTCAACAGTACAAGCTGGGACTCAGTCTGAATACTAAAGACATCTGGGGAGACTTTACTCTCTTCCTTTCCTTCAAAAAATAAATCCCCCTCTCTGGCACACATGTCAAGTTACTAGAAGTCAGAGAGACTGGTGAAGGGATTTTTTTTTCTTTGTGTGTCTTTGTGTGAGTTCTGATTTTTCATGGTGGTTCAGTGGTCTTAGATGCATGTACGTGTAAATTCAGGGTCAATCCAGCATGGGACCCATTAAACTTAAAAAAAGACAAAATTGCAGAAGATAATCTGTGAGGTTTCTGTCTCTGTGCTGGTTGTTTGACTCATGTTTTTCATATCAAAAGAATACAAAGTTTTGGCAGTGATTTCTCCAGTGAGTAAAAAAAAATGCCATCTTGCAGTTCAGACTGTTTACATGGCTACAGACCAGAACTGTATCAAATTAAGAAAAACATGCAATGAAAATATGAGAAATATTGTTAATCTGTGTCAAGAGGGGAAAAAGTTAAAAAAAAATGTTGTGCAAATGCATCCCAAGTGGTATAATACACTATCTGAAAATGGCATACATAGAAGATTGTTTGCCAAAAAATACACATTTTCTCACCTGAAATAAAACATGTAATTGTATGGTAATAGTGATAAGTTGACGCAGCTACAGGTATAGACACTCAGAGGTCAGTTCATGCTAGTGGCTCAGTATAGCATTGGTTGGAGTTGTGGATTGAGTTTCATCACTAAACAGGTAGTAAAATGACAGACAGGCCTCTCTCCCTTTCTTTAATATTATAACACAATACTGTTGCTATGAATCTCAGTTTGTCTGTGTGTGTGTGTGTGTGTGCAGAGACATACCCTGCTGTGTTATTTTATTTAGGTAGCACAAAAGCGACTGTGACTGAGCTATGTTCAGTAAATGAAGGCACCCCTGTGTTGCACACACAGATCTGAGGCACAATGGTATCCAAAGTGCATTAAATGTGTGTATGTGTTTCCCTCCCTAATGAGGAGTCACCTCCCGTGGCGAAATGACACTTTCTTTTATAAAAAGGACAAAAACATTGTCATATTAAGGTATAGACCACTGTGAGGGCAGGAACAAACTTTTAAGGTAACCTGTAATTCTCCTTTGAACAGACTACATTTTTAGCATCTATTATATCTGCTGCCGTGTAGATAAACCATCATTATGCATGGACAGAAGTTTCAGTGTTTAGAAAATCACAAATTCAACATAAAAAAAAGGTTTGTCAACAACACAGAGTGATGTATATGAATTATTTGGGGTATTATTGTGTTGTGGGACTTCATACTTCACAGAGATTCACTTTTTCCCCCTCAAACACATGGCAGCCTCTCTACTTGAAGGTGATTTAAAGGGTCAATTCACCCAAATTACTACTAAAATGACTATTTTCTCTATAGAGATCGTTTGGGTTTTACTGTCCACATTTTAAATGGGAATATTTTCTACTGAAAAACCAGTTTGTATGAAACTTTCCACAGTGAGGTCTGTTGAAATTTGCATCTTCATTGTATTGGAAGAAGCCTCTGAGATCTGCTAGAATGTTGAGAAAAAAGAGACCTTTTTCATGGCAGACATTTTAACATGTCATAGCAGGGAAATCAGGGGTGATCATTAATTAATTAATGTTATTACTAACACCTGTGCTTTTTCCCGCTATGACAAGTCAAACTGTTTGTCATGAACCTGTTCAGTAGACATTAATGCACCTGTCACACATCAATTGTCAAAGCAAACACTCGTGCTGACTGTTCATGTCCATAAACTTAATATTTCATTTTGGCTGGAAAAAATTCAGTCAAACAGCCTCAGACAGGACGGTTAAAATGTCAAATATTGACCAATCTGCTTGACACATGACATTGGGGAAGTGTAATTATCGATCTTGATTCAATTCATCATCATTAAAAGAGGAGTTTAATCTCTGTCTCATTCTTTTTTTCTAGATGATGAGGTGATGGTCAAAGAGGAGCAGGCAGCTCCATCAGAAAACAAGTCTGCCTAATCATTTCTCTGCATCATTTTTATATATAGGCTACTGTATTGTTTTCATCATGTATCGTCTACATATGCCTTGCAATCAGCTTTTGTAGTAATGGTACTAATGGATGTTCATGCAAGTAAAGACAGGAAGAAAAAGCTCCTGTGTGTGTGTGTGTGTGTGTGTGTGTGTGTGTGTGTGTGTGTGTGTGTGTGTGTGTGTGTGTGTGTTACCTGATAGGAGTTAGGCCAGAATGTAGAGATGGCCAGCTCAGCCTTCACCCAGCCTTCAGTAACAGTATCAGAGGCGTTCCATACTGGGTTACCCTGAGCGCCTCCATTCACCTGCAGGCAGATGGTGAGAAGTGACAGAAAATAATGCAAAGAGATTTAGAGGATGAAACGAATAGCACGGCGTCTGCAGGTTTAAGAGAGCAAAGCTGGAGAGTTTTACTGAAAAACTAAAGGTGTCCTTTTTTATATTTAATAACTCTATCAATTGTAATTACTTGTTAAAGACAAGATGATAATTACACCAGTTAGGGACGCGGCTGGTGATACTGTTTCTTAACATTTAGACCACATTACCCATAAACCCCATTGCTCCCCAATGACAAATCCTTGGTCAAAAGGCCCTTTTTCACATGTGCATTTCACTGCTGCTAAAGGCTAATAGCCTCTTAATTCTTTAATTTTCCTTATTCATTAGTTAATTGATTAGTCGATTACTTCACGTGTTGGTTCTCAAATCCGGTGATTTGTTAATCCCCTTACTCACTCACTTCCAGATCTCCATCAGTCTCCTTATTTCATGTCTTATCTTTTCATCCCTTCCATCCATCTTTACATTCCCTCAGCTCCTGCTCACTGCTCTGTCCTTTCAGCACTCCACCCTCCATCCACAGCTCCCTTCTTACCTTCCCAGCTCGTTGTCTACCCATCTGTCCATCAGTGCCTTCAGACCATTAATATAAAACATTCACTCTTGCAGGTTTAGACCTGCGTCTGCTCAACAACACAGAGAATCTATCAATGTACACTTACACGCACTCCCCTGGTTCCTATACCTGAAGTTTACTGTTTGCTTATTATAACTAATTTTATGATTTCTTATTCTTAACATGCATTTTTGTCCATTGGTTTCTATATGTAAGTCTGCTTACTTAAAATGTGCTTTATATAAACACACAAACACTCTTATAATCATACTATCAAATGCATTATACTAGGACTAACTTTATCCTTACCTTACTAAAAGGGAATAGATGAGGTCTACCTGCCTGTCAGTTAATTCTGTGTGTGTGTGTGTGTGTGTGTCTCTCTCTCTCTCTCACACACACACAAACACACACACACTCCTACATAAACATTCAATGCCCCATGGCTAACTTCATCCCTCCTTGACAGAGAACAGAAGTCTGTTTGTTTGTTTACCTGTTTAGTCTGTTCAGTGTATCAGCCCCTTCATCTGTCAATCCATCCATCCCTGTCAGTCAGTCACTCACACACAGACTCACACACACACACCTTGATGTAGACGTTGAGCGCGCCCGGGCTGGCTCCGTCCCGGCTGGACAGGGAGTACAGGAAGTCGATGCAGTGGGTGTCATTCTCCTTCAGGGTGGGCATGTAAAGGTGAGCCTTCTGTCCCGACGCCCGGCCCGACGCGTTCACCACCATGAACGAACCTACACCCACAAATACGGGAAGAAAAAGGCCAGAGACAGTTAAAATACCATTGTAACAGTACAGCTGAACTTTAACAGAGAGGATTTTTCCACTGACAAGAACAATACTAACAGATATTAGAATGATTCCCAAGGAATAAATCATTTAAAACAGTCAAGGAAATTATATGAATCCAGCATGAATCCAGCATGATGTACATCTGGTTCTAGAGGTTTCCATTTTTTCTGCCATTCTGTCCCAGAAGACACTAAAGCCAGAGATATACAGTATTATTTAGTTGGGTGTTGGGGCCCTGATATAGTCCAAAACAGACTCAGCAGATAGTGGATAGTGGATAGCGGACTTGGACGCTCATGCAGCTCTGTTTTACACTTGATTGGGTGTCTGCATACTTGGATGTGTTCCACACATGTATAGTCAGCACGTACAGTCTGCATGCGCATAGATTTTGGGCTGCATGCAAATGTCCCTGTGAAGACTTGCAGACATGAGCACATGTTGAAATGAATGTGATACGTACTCTTGGGACTACACAGACGTGAAAGTATAACTTGTTTGAGCTTTACAGTGTAGTAGGCTATGATGTCATCATACACAAGCCAGGACTCGCAAAAGTAGCTATAACAGTCTTTTGTATGGTGTATTCAATATTTTGTGAATACAATTTTTATATAGTAGCAACAACTTTAAGCCATACTAGTGTTTGATTTCTTGCATACAAAGCAATTTGACACTGAAGTTTAGAAAAGCCAATTTTTAACATCATCAAAGTGACATCCAGTATGAAAATAACAGGCATGGGGTGACCTGTAACAATGAAAATGATAGGATGTGTATGCACGACCTGTGTCCCATGTGAGAATGTCACTCTTTCACATTTTAATATTTTAATACTGTCACACATTCTGTTGTGTGACAGATGAATATCAAAAGATCAAAAAGCATGACATGGTTACTACTTTCTGCAGTAGAATGGATCACATGGTTGCCGTGCTGATAAAGAAAGATGTTTTGTGCATTTTTGTTGTGTTCTACATCAGCAATTACATATAAATTTAACTTTTTCTGGTGCAAATATTATGTAATTTTTGGATCAATTACACAAATTCTGTCACGTTTCTACATCTCGTGTTTGTCTTCTTCTTCTTCTTGTCTTTATATAGTGCCACTAAAACGGATTAGACTTGTTTCATAGCTGTTTCTGTTTTGAAGCAGATCAGAAGGTCAAACCAGTTTCCATGCCATCATTTCTTTTGCATTACAGATCAGCGTGTTCTTGATGAATGAACATTTCTTTCAACTTTCAACCGTGCCAGAGATCTGCTGCAAGTAGAGTTTGTTAAACTCATTTTGTAAAAGCACTCGTGTGCTGCAGAAATGGTCGGCCAGGTTTGTGCGGCTTTCGGCTGACACTTTATGCAGCGGAGAAAGGCAAAACACCACAAGCTCTTTAAGTCACTGGAGCTGTATATCAAGGTCTTAATGTATCCACACCCTGAGGGTTCTGAACCACGATGTAAAGCACATTTTCTCTGTCGACTCGCGGTTTAAGTGTGTTTTAGTTTCTGCTTTATGGCACAGGATGGAGCTTTTATGGGTCGGCCGGCTCCATTTGGCTGACTGCCATCAGCCGGACGAAGAGTTAGAAGTGACTGGGAGACTATTTGGCGAGAGAGTGGGAGAGGAGAGATACTGAATCAAGCAGGTGTGACTGTGCGGTTCTAACACTGTCTGTGTGTGCATGTTCGTTCTATTGGTGTGAAAGTGTGCTGAATTAATGTAGCATCTTCTGTAGAAGGTTTTTATCTCTCTTGTTTGTTTTCAATTGTGTGCTCCTTTCTTTATGTTACACTCCATTGGTAGTCAACATCAAATCCTGTGTGCTGATTCAGAAAATAAAATCATAAAATCATCATTTTTTTTCCTGTTGTCTTTGCTATTAACCCTTTGAACTCTGAAATAGAAATGGTCCACCAGTGCCTACATTGGTATTTTTGCTTATTGTGATGTCATTTCCTAGATTCTCTTCATGTCCCTAAAATCTGTACAAGCTGAGCTAAAAGGTCAATAACCCATAATGTTAAATTATTAAAACTGTATCATATATTAAAACCTGTATCATATATTAAAACCTGTGCGTTGTCACCACTTGCACCACACGTAAAGACGTCATCAACTTGTGATACAATATGATGACGCGAAAGACAGAAGCCTTAGCTTTCAGCTGCAAAAAGAATGAATACTCTAGCGATTAGTGTTTCTATTTTAGATTAATTTAAACAGAATTATGCAAACAATGGTCCACTTTCAAAGGGTTAATCATTTTCTGCAATGTTCTAGTATTTCCCAAAGTACATGTTTAGAAGATTTAGAATTTAGGATCAAACTAAATACAATACTCTGCTACATTTATTATTCAAGGCAGATTTATATGATGTAGATTCTATATAAAAAGAAATCAAGTAAGAAGTTGAGTAAGAAATACAATAAAATGTATTTGTTACATTTGTTCATTCACCTACTGATGCGTATGACCACAAAGTGTTGCCTGGATGTGATGGCATTTTGATTTTAAAGGGCAGTGCAGTGCAGTGACTTTTGAAGAGGATGGAGAGTACGGATGAAGCAAACTTAGAACCACAAACACACCCATAGTTGGACGGCTGTACTTGTGAGGACATTGTATTGACTTACATTAATGTTCTGGAGGCTTACTGTAACCTTGACCTTACCCTGAATCCAACCAAAAAAACAAACAAGTCTGAACCCATGAATAAATGTTTTACCTTGTGGAGAGAACAGGTCTTATCCAATTTCACACACACACACACACACACACTGTTATGGGCCTGGCTGGATATCCTAACCTGTGTCTAGTTTTTCCTGTGTTTTGTGTGGCTGTGTTTGTGGGAGAGCGTGTGCTTTCTTTCTGCAAGGATCTTTGAGTGTCACCCTCTGTGAGTGTCTTTCTGTCTCTTTCTGACTGGCTGGATTAGTGGGTTCGGCCTGGGGAGTGTCTGCTGCTGCTGATTGGTCCCATCATAACATCCTGCCTTTTAAAATGTGCAGGTTTTCCAGCAGTCTGACAGCAGCACTATGGTTCTGTCCTCGACCATCAAACCCTTGTGTAGTTGCTTTGTGTGTTAGCTGTAAGTATCTGTGTAAGCTGCAATTTTCTTTTACACTGTTTATTCTTGTTTCGCTTTATTCTAGGGAGGTTTGGCAAATGTCTTTTTGCTTGTTTGTTTGTTTCACCTAGGGTTAGTCAGCACTTTCTGAGGAGGTTCTTCAGTTGTTTTGGCCTTGGTTCATACTGAATTATATTGCTTCAGTTTATTGTCACAATTTAACATTTTGTAGCAATAAATTATTTCACTTTAATTACAATTCAGGACCGAGCACTGGGGAGGGAACTTTTATGTTACACTTTTATTCCCCTAGATGGGGGCGTATCACACACACACACACCTATCTGTATATACTGTATCCACATACAGCTGGCTAAAAGAGATTTCATCCATCACTTCTACCTTGGCTAAATGGGACTAATCCACAGCAGCACTGTGTGTGTGTGTGTGTGTGTGTGTGTGTGTGTGTGTGTACAGGAGTGTGTGTTAAAGTAATCTAGCCTGGGTCTCTAACCAGGTCCTTCCACAGTGAACCGGGCCTGATTACATTTCTTATTCACACCTACATGCACACGCCTGCATGCACGCACGCGCACACACACGCACACAACCCTCTCCCCACTTCTCTAAATTCATAAAGCTTTATTTTTCTGTCATTTGCTGCTCTGTAAAGCTCTTTGTAAAGGGATTTGTTTCATTTAAAATTCTCTTTTAAAGTAAAGTTGACTTGAGTCAACTCGACACCCAGACGATAAGTGTGATGTTTGTTACCCAGAGACTCTTCTCACAATGACAACTGTCTCCATGGGGGAAGCAGAGATGTTACAATGTACGTACAATCACAAAAAAAATAGCATGCATGCACATACATTCACGCACATACACCAATGACACAATAACGAACAAGTGCATTTATACATGCAAAACACACACACATCAAAAAAAAGACACAAGCATCCATTTCCATATGATGAAATATCACTCACACATGGACAAACATTCAGTCACACACAGTCTCACACACAATAATAAACATGGACGCACAGAGACACACGATAACAAACACACACAACACTCATTTCACACGTTGTTTCCCAGCTGTGAGGTCAGAGAGGTGCAATCTGTTAACGTGAGAAAAACTGATGAATCTGTCTTCCATATCAACACACACACACACACACACAAACACATCAAAATAACTGGGTCAGCTCAGTGCAACCAACGTTCCAGTACATACTGCCACACGAGACCAGCTGTTTTCACAAACACTGTTGAGAATTTGAGATTTTGCTTTTATTTTCCAACGCCGTCTACATCAAAAGGCAGCAGAAGCCTCAACTGTGTCTTTCAGCCACTGAAGTGCCTTTGAGCAAAGCATTTAACCCCCAGCGGCTGTGGTGGATCTGCACAGTAGTGTTGATCTGTTTAGAGTAGTATTGAGTCAGTGTGCACTGAACGTATAAAGCTTCAAAATACAGCACATCTCTCACAGTGACAACAGTGTGAATTCACCGGCAGGCAAGAGAAGGTTCACTCCTACAGACTTGTCACTAGTAAAGTGAAGTGGTAAAATAGTATTTTTATACACAGTGCTGCATCTATTGTCATTTGACCTGAGAGCTGCATTGGATAAGTTCACACACACACACATTATGTTAATGTAGTCTGAAAACATCAAGTGTTTTAACCCAAAAAAAAAAACAAGAAAATTCCCATCAGTCTTTGCACACTGTGGTACTGCACATGTCTGTTGTTTGTCTTCCGACTTTGATTTTTCTGAAAGTCATTGAGTGTCAACTGATATTTGTCTCAGATATGGGATGAAGGCACAATGCACTACCATGATAACAGGACTTGAATGATAGATTAGTTATCTCTCAAGCCTCTACAAGTTGAGTTTGGTACTGGACGGAAATGAGTGAAAACCAAAGACTCAAATTATTCTGAAACTTATTTTCAAAATAATTAGACAACTTCTAGCTAATGGGCGACAACGTCAAAAAATAGGGTTCTTAAAGGTGATATTAGTAAAGTATTTCTCCTTGTTAGATGTTAGGTGATGAGGAAATTCAGCAAGTGACAGGTAAGCAGCTATAAAAACCATCAATATATGTGCCTGTATACTGAAATGAGAAAAAGAATAGTAACATAGTAGATCTGCTAGAAAATCACATACTTGCCATATGGGTGGAGTGTCAGTACAGTCAACAAGCCACATCATTTCAGTATTCTACACAAGAGCGTCACTTTGTGTTGAAAAGTGGTGGGGACATAAGGGCTCAGATGAAAAAACATTTTTTAGACGGTCTTCAACATATGAGATTTTAGGCGATGATGGAGGGATCGGTAAGTAGTCAGAGTAGATAATAAATTACAGCGGGTCGGGGAAAAAATTGTTTAACGGTACATAGTCGATAATATGCATCATTGGACAATGTGCATTTGTTTCTTCTCTATTTACATTGCATTGCATGTTTTCTTATTGTGCAAATAAACCTTTCTCAAAGCGTTCTCATGTGTTAGTTAACAATTCTTGGTGCAAGGTATTTTTCAGAACACTTTTAATAAATTATGCTTTTAAAAAGTGATGGGGACAAAATCTGCCGTTTCAAAAAGTGGTGGGGACATTTCCCCAGCGTCCCCAGTGCAAACGACAGCTATACAATGATTACATCATCATGTTAACACACTAAGGACTGTAATTCTGATACTTATGGACGTCCTGTTGGCTCATCGCATTTAAAAAGCTAAAGTATAATTACATCACGTCCTGCACATTTATATCCTATATCATCAGTTGAAATAGTATTCTTCAATGCCTGTGTATTTTTTGAGATATACACAGATATTATGTACTAACACAACTTAAGTTTACCACTGACATCATAAGCTTATCTAACCTTTTGAATCAAATTTGACTTATCTAAGTATTTATGATCTCTGAAAGTTAAGCCTCATGTGACTTTTAAAGACACTTTCATGTTGAAGTATTTCAAAATATAGAGAGTAATTCAAAGCTCGTCATATACAGTAGAAAGGACAGATTATTACGATTGCAGAAATAAAAGCTGTTTGAGCTGCCAAGGCCTTAAGAGTGTGTGATATAAATGCTCTGCGATTCTTATGTGGTCGGCCACAGCACTCGCACTATGACTGAGCTATTTATTTCTCAGATGTGTGTGTGTGTGTGTGTGTGTGTGTGAGAAAGAGAGAGAGAGAAATTAGAAAACCTGGTGGGGAGTTCTCAGATCAATGCAAAAGGTGGGTCACACAGATCAATAGTAATACAGGCTGGCCAGTTAACACACAATACACACACACAGAATACACACCCATGACCATGTACATACACATGAACAGACTGCCCATGCACACAAACTGAATGTTTAAATCAAACAATGACTTGGAACACTTTATGTCTTGTTAATGAAAATGTCCGTATACAAGACTATAAGTATTTTGTTCAGTACAGTTTAGGGTCAACAAGTCCTCCAACCTAAACGACAGAATAAGTTGTTTTCCAATGACCCCTAAAACAACATATATAGGCATACCGAACCTTCGTCGTCATGGTAACAACAGCAACACGTGGTTAACGTTGTGAAACAGTCGCAAACAGTCGACCTCCTCCCTACGCAGACTTTGGCGCTCTTTATGGGTCACTGCACAGATGACCTATGCAGTTGTATTTTTGTGTTCCCATCGTAATTACTACAGCCACTAGAGGTCGCTGCCTAAATAAACGTAAATATGGGTCGTAATAAGCTGCTGCACAGATGACCTATACGGCTGTATTTTTGGGGAGGACAGTCTCTTTAGGTTAATTGGTGGTTAAGGTTTTAAGGCACTAGGAAACACCATATTAAAAGAAATTGTGGTGCTTTGGTGATGACAGTAAATAAATGAGCGGACAGTAGTTGTGTCTTTGTTACACCAGTGGTTTTGTCACTGCTTAAGTTTCTCAAAGTAGAGCCACATTTCCTGAAAGCCCAAAAGGAAATAATTACTTTAGTCAAAGTTTTACTCTTTGTTCTAAATGAAGGAGATAAATATTTTATGTTGGAAGTCATTTTCCATCACCGTCTCCTTTCATTGTTTATCCCGGGGTTCTGGAGGAACAACGTCCTCTTTCTGGTTTGTGTGTTAAAGCAATACAGACAGTTTCCAGCAAGGCAATGTAAATAGAAGAGCAGAGGCTGAAGGTCTTCTCATTTGTTTACAGTGAATATAAGAATGTCTTAAAAGGAGTAGGTAAATAGTTATTGATGTTGGAACGCTTAATGTAGCACTTGAACACATAAAGAGCTAGTGGAACATATTCAAATGCACATTTCTCTTGATACATACAGTGTTGATGTGACATCCAAAAAGGAAGTGTAAAGAATCAAAATTATTTCTGATAGTTTATGATATACAGGAAGGTACATTTACAGTGTTCCTGTGAATTACAAAGGAAAATTACTGTAAAGGTAAATTACTGTACACAGTAAAGGTAATTAAAATTACCTTTACTGTGCACCAAGCTGCACTCCTCATGTGTGAGAGTATGTGTGTTTCTGTGTTAATGCGTCTGTGTTTCTATTTTGTGCGCGTGTGGGAGGACAGGGGAGTTACTGAGTCCCTTTACTGGAGCAGGAAACTGGTTATGAACAGCGTGGGACGCTGGTTAAAGACGAACAAGGTATCACACACACACACTCACACACACATGCACACACGCACGCACGCACAAACATCATCCCACCTTCCTACTTAATACCGTTTGGGGACGTGCTAGCTGTCATTTCTATTCCATTAGTAGCAGCAGGTTGCTTAATATGTTCTAGAAACAGAGTGTATTTCTCTCTTTCTATCTCTAATAAACCCAAGATTAGGATGGAAGGAGGGAGGAAGGGAGGGAGGGAGGGAGAGAGAATGAGAATGAGAAATCCACAATGGGGAAGAAGAGGAAGATGAAAAATAAGAATATATATATTCTTATATATTTCTCTGATATCATAAATATTGTTTTCTTCTATTTTTATTAGTTATTATTCTATTTTTAATGCCTATAAATAATTTTAAATTGAATGTTGGGAGAATTAGGAAGAGGAGTAAGAGAAGCAGAGAGTAATGGAAGGAAGGAAGGAAAGGGAAGTAAGAGAGGAGGAAAGGATGACAGTGAGGGAGGAAAGGAAGTGAGAATGAGGGAATGAGAGGGAGGCAGTAAAGGAGGGAAGGGACGAGGAAAGAAGCGATACAGGAGCATCAGCTGTGGTGCAGATGTGACTCGAGCTGGATGACAAAACACACTGTTGTTGGGTAAAATGACTCATCTTCATCATCTTCATCATCATCATCATCATCATGAAAGTCGTGGCGAAGGGAATCACTGAAGTCAGACACAAAAAACATCACATTGGTCCTCGGCCCATTTCACACATTTAGTACACCCAGTTCCCCCTGAGGTCTCACACACACACACACACACACACACACGCACACACACAAGTGCTGGAACCCATATGTTCTGTGTCCTGAATGGGTAATGGCCCTGCATCATCATCATCACACACACACACACACACACACACACAAACATATGCTTAAATCCCATATAATCCAAGCTGCAGAATATACCACCGTATACAGGTGCATGAGCCCACACACACAGGGTGTTGTAAGGTTTTGTCGTATATATAATGTATATGGTTTTAGTATTTGATTTCTTTAATTTCTTATTCTATTTATTTTATTTTAAATATTTTTTTGTCCTGATTGTTTTGCTGCTATATGTCATTTTGTGTTATCTCTTATCATCTGTTCCTTGCAGCAATCTGCTAAGTGACAAATCAATAATAGAAGTGCCATTATCAGGGCAACGGGCCTATACATAAATGCCAACAACTCATTCATGTGTCTGGATGTATGTGCTCCCGCCCTCTCTCCCTCCGCTCCATCCTCTGCACTGTCCGTCCTCCTTTCTTTCCCCTTCATCCCTGTCCGTCCCTTTCCAAAAATCCATTTATAATCCATCCTCCTTTCTCCCCACTGTCCTCTCTTCTTCCCTTTCTAACTTTCTCCCACTCAGTCTTTCTGTCTCTCTCTATCATCAGTGGCTTGTAAACACAGACACCTCACCATTAGAGTGAAATTTACTTTCAGAATGAGCCAAAAGAAAAAGCTTTTAAAGCATCAAAATCTAATTAATTTACCCCTATTACAGCAAATGGAGATGGTGGTGTGTGTGTATGTGCGTGCATGCGTGTGAGCATTTGTGTGTGAGCGCCCAGGGAATTGTGTCACTCTTCACAAACCGCGTAAATAGCTTCCATAATGCTTTTACATTGGTTTACATTGCGGTTGGCTGGCTCATTTGTACAAAAGCCAAATACCTGGTAGCAAAAAAGGGAATTTAGGAGGCAAATAAAAAGAAAGAAATCACAATGACAAAGCAAATGTTGGCAACTTTGTCTGAAAAAGAGAAGGGGAGCTCGGTGGGATGGTCAAAGCGTCAATACTGACAGGGTGGAGGATTGATTCCCACCAGGGCAGCCCATCTTAGGATGTGTTCTCTTTGAGGGTTTGTATAAAAGCATCCATAAAATAACATAGGTAGAATTATGTATGTACTGTATATGCATAAAAATATCGTCAGCACCCTGAATAAGAAAAAAGATTCTATCTACATAAGCTCCCTAAAAACTTTTTACAAAACAATGCTGTTTTGAGGTACAGACATGAACACAGTTTGTGCAACAAAGCAGAAAGAACTGCAGACTAAATCGCTCTTTAATAGATCAATTACATCCCCAGATTTTCTGTTGAAACACAACATCGATGCAAGATGTTCACAGAGTACGATATGCTCAAATGGCTCCCTGGGGTCTCTGCTCAAAGTGTGCTGGTTTTTGGCTGTGTAGCTCTTAAATCTCTCTTTCATTCTCCTCATCGGGTGTTTTGTGTCTGTCGTGTTTTGGATTAAGACGTCCTCTGAGCTATGAGCAAGGATCTCTTACAGTTCTTTCAGCATCTAAGAGCTCGGTTTACATTTGTAATGTCGATGGGGTTTTTGAAATCCAGCGATAGCGATGTGATTTGATGGCATAGTGAGATACTCTTTGTCCATATGTGGCCTGGAAACGTCTATCACGCAGCTCCTGTGGCTGTTTTGCTTTTTTTTACTTCATCTTATTGTTCTGTCAACTTTTCTTATACACCAACTCTTCTTCTCTGTGTCTTTGAAAGGCTTTTTATTCCTGTGTGACTGGATATTGACCAGAACTTACACAATGGAAGTGAATTTTCAGCCGCTGTAATATGAGTATTTAAAAAACGGCTTACTTTATTCTCCAAGAGCCCCTTACTTTTTATATTGTATAGAGTAAATTATATTGTATTATGTCTCCTTTTATGTGTAGAAGATGGAAATGTACTCATAACGTGCTCATAATGGTCTTGTATTGCGTTATAAGGGCTGATGAGCAGCACTGCAAGTGTTGCTTCAATTTCTCAACACTCTGCAAACATTCTCCTTAAAATGACTTGCCTTGTTTTACTGTCTCCTATTAATTTAATCAAGTTTATCCCAAGATAGGTATATCCCAAGATATCCCAACATCACGAACAATTTGAGCTTTACAGACTCAAAACTTTCTCTCACAAGAAGACAAGAAAAACCTCCTCAAAAGGTCCAGGTGGGCACATCAAGAATGTCAGGTGGGGTAAGCAGCTTTATGATGGAGTGGAGGTGCTCAGATGCCACTAGTAACAAAGTGGTTGAACTGGGAAGCTCCCTGATGTGAGTATGAAGTTGGATGTTGCTAAAAACAGGCGTCTGAGCAGAACTGAACTCTATTCCCCCCCATATATCCAAATGTTAATTAGGCTCACAGGTGGGTATAAAGATGCTGAGGAGGAGATTTGTTGTAACCACGGAGGTTTATTATGAATGAGTTAAGGGGCCCTGAGGTGAAACTATCTGGATCAGATACAGGAACTGGCTGGCTGCTCCGTCTGAAGCACCTCAGCACTTTTACACAGACTCACATCAGCACATTGAAGTGGATGGATCAGTCCTTTTTCTGTGAGACGGTTGAAGTGTGTGCATGCGTGTATCTATCTGATTCTGCTAATTAATAGACTGACTAGTTAACAATCAGCAAGACTTTACTACTCAATTAAGGGCCTACAGGCGAATTCGCAAAAGGATTGTGTGGCTTTTGCAGCCGCTAAAAAAGTAATTGTGTAATTCTCAAACCACACACAAAGGGTGAAATGCACCCCTAACTGCGCTGCCAAGCATATAGCGTCTTGGTGCTCTGGTGCTATTTGCACGTATTTAAATTAAGGCAGAATATGCATGCCCTTTCTATGCAAATGAGCCTCATTGCAAAAAAATTCCAATTCACAAACAGCAGTGCTATCAGCCACACGCAGTTAGAGGGAAAATCATTAGCATCATCAGAGAGTTGGTGGTAACTGATGCACATTTATAACGGGTGTCACGCCCAGACTTTCCAGTGATCATGGCAGCAGCAACTGTAGCCAGCCGAAGGTTACTGTGTTCTTGGCGCAAAGCCACCATTTATAGCCGACATGGTTAACCACATGGTTAATTGCAATCAGATGCAAAACAAGGGCAAATTGCACTCAGCTGCAAAACTTTATGGGCTTGTTTGCGCTGTGATGTCAGTAGCGCAATATCTTTTGCGAATCGGCCCTTGAGATGGGGCAGATAGCGGTTTCAGGTGATGCACAATTCATGGTGCCATCAGCGGCCGCAATCCATTCTTTGTGAATTCGCCAGATAGTGTATTAGCAAAATGCATGCTGACACAACTGTAAATGACAAAATATCTGTCTTTATTCCTCTCCAAAATGCCCAGTACGAGTGTTTTCTGATCTGATGTCCCTATTATAAATGAAACACAAAAATGATTCACACAACAATCCAACACATTGGAAGCCAATAACAAACAACCTATTTTATCATTTAGGTTGGACGACTAGTTAGAAAAATGTATGTGGCCACGCAGGTAGACCCCCACGGATAGGAGGTCATCTTCTGTTTTGCTCTGTCCTCGGGTGTCTCATCCGTCAATGTGTGTGTGTCGGAGGAAATAACATGTAGCTAGAAGAGTGTGTGCAGGCCTGAGGTGTCACTATGTATCAAGAAAGAGAGGGTTAAAGGAAGAAAAGAAAAAAGAGAAGAGAGACTGATATATGGAGAAAAGAAAAAGAAGAAAACAACTATTAAACTATAAAATACTGAAAAATTGAAAGAGCAGATGAAGGATAAAATGGAAAAAAATGAAAGTGAACAATAAAAGAGGTGAAAGAAAAGGGAACCATCTATTCTTGTTAAGCTGCTGATGTTTTTTTTTTCCTCTCTCTGGAGTATGTCCAGAACTGCAATCAGCTGCTGTATACAGATCACATCTATCCACACACACACACACACACAAACACACACCAGCTTTGTCATTTTGGTTTTTAAACTGCAACATCACTACGAAATGTTTACACAGTCAACCCACTATAGATGCAGCTAGTGAGGAAATTCGTTTTATTATTTTATTCTCTTCATACATTAGAGGTTAAAGTGGTCGGAAGATGACAGTCAGTTGGTTGAGAGATACTTCAGGTTTGTGAAATGTATATTCGTATCTGGGCAGAGTGTGTTTGCTGGGAAAAAGTGTCAATCAAAGTACGGGACTGCACCGAAGTGTCTGAGAATCAGCCTCAGACTGGACATGAGGTACCAAAAGACATCCTGAAAATGAAATCATGGAGTGTGGACTAATATTAAGCCAATGGTAACAGTACTCCGAGTAACCAACTGTACATTTTTTCAAAACTTTTTCAAACTTTTTTTAAAAAACTGTGACTAACTTTGCATGTGGCAACTTGAAAACACAGAGTTTGCAAAGAGCTCTTCATGGAGCACTTGTTCACTACTGTTGAGAAGACACTTCTATTTTTTTATTATTTTATTTCTCTATTTAGTCTTTTTTTCATCAGTAACCAGTGATTTGGCCAAAAAGGGTGAAACTGGCTGTTATCTTTTACTGCGTCAAAGGGAATTTATTGTCTCTGTTACACAATAAAATAAAAAGAAATTTGTTTTAAAGGATAATTCCAGATTATTACATCTTCCGGCAGGTTGGCCATCGCTCCTATCAGTAATAAGTTAATTTGCCGAGATCTGGGAGAAAGAAGTCAGGTGGTGCAAGACACACCAACAGCCAGTTGATCATACAGGTTTAAAAAACACATGGTAGCCTAACTTATTTATAAGAGAAAAAAGGAGGTGAAGAGTAGAATTATTTCCCAATCTGTCAGTTGAACACCTCTTTCATTTTGCACACCAACATTCTGGCTATGCTGTGAGCTTGTTTACAACCTGTCAAGTTGTCTTATTGCTCATGTTTCTTGCTCGGTCAGACTTCAACATAGGAATGTTGCCACGTTCCCAGATCTCAGCATTTACTCCAGTGAGCACAATCTTATCGTAACTGATAGCAATGATGACCACAACTATGAAAATAAGCTCCACATTGAAATAAGCAAAAATGATCCTTTAGGTTTGGTGTGACCTGACAGAGAAATCGGTATCAAGTGAACGTCAAAGCTGAAGAGAAAGAGCACTGTGTTAATTCAATGAGCAAAAGCAAAAACAGCAGCAGAGTCATATTGTGCTCCAGCTAAACAGCTGAGTCATAACATCAACTCACTTTAAATCCTGAATCAGCAGCAGATTTACATTCACCAGAGTCGTTTTCATTCACCGCGCAGTCAAAACTCTTTGGCCTTTTTGTGAAAGTTTCATAAAACAGCTGAAGTTCAGTGGTATTTCCCTTTAATGAAGACGACCTCGCGGGGCTGATGCATTGCTCAGTGTAGCGTGTGTGTATCCGAGGTGTGTATGTGATAAGTATAATTATGTGATCTTTCCCTGCGTCTCTGGAGTCCAGAGATAATTACCAGTGGATAATGGTGTGTGTATGGAGTGAAATGGTAAACCTCAGTACGTGTGTTCATGTGTGTCCACATATACAGAATGTGTGAGCCAGGTGTGTTTGACCTCACACATACTGGCTTACATTGCATGTGTAACTGTGTTTGTGTGTGTGTGTGTGTGTGTGTGTACGTGTGTGTGTGAGTGCCACTTTTTTCACAAAACAAGTATCTCTCTGCCTCTGAGGGTGTGTGTATGAGTGTGTGTTTACTAAGTGATACAAGACTCTCAGGCAGTGTAAAGTGAACGTGAAAAATGGTAATAAAGTTTAATATTGTTCCATTCAACGCAGATTTATGACACAGCGAATTAAACATCCATTTCTCATTGGGACATTGATTTACAAACACACACACACACGTACACACACTTTAGTGCACGCATACTTAAACACTGATTCACATTCGGAAATGCAAAACGCAAGTGGCCTGCACATTAGCAGACGTGCACAAATGACACATACACACTCACAAATTGTTGCACAACAAATACAAAGGTGTAGACAGAACATACACCCACCCACCCACACACACACACACGCACACACACAGCTATTTGGTTTCCATATATCACTGGGTTTACGATTGCTCTCCACTATTCCCTGATCTCCTCCCTGTAGCACTGAACCTGTGGGTAATTGGCTTTTTAATGACTTCTGCATTTCCACACATTTCCCATCTTGGTTATTTGCCTTCTCAAGCGTCATTTGAGAAGTCACACTGAGAGAGAGAGAGAGAGAGAGAGAGGAAGAAGAAAGGGGGTTGGGTTGGGGGGGTGGACAAGTAAGAAAGTAGATGAAACAAAAGAAGAGAGAAGGAAAAAGTAGGAAAGACAAAAGACATACAAACACACACACACACACACGTCTGCTAAGACTGGGTTTCCAGTCATGTTTTCTCATGCAAATTAGACATATTAAATTACAAAGGCAAAAAATACAGATTCACTTACTGAGTGGAAAATGTTTTGAAATGATACAGTAAACGACACAGTAAACATGTTTGCAGAATAAATAATGATATTGGCTGGAGATGAGACAAAACAACTTTAAGAAATGCTGTCTGGATAATGTCCACCATGACCTTCAGAAATGTCATGACTGCTACTTCTCTCATGTACAAGGCTCCCTTATAACCATTTCCTGGAGCATCTGGATGTTCCTAAGCGTTTTTTATGTCTTTGTATGACTGTCAAATTTGGCACTTCCAAGACATCCAAGAAGACTTTTATTGATATCTAAGAAAACTCTTTTTACGTGCAAGAAGACTCATTTTTTAAGTGTTGTCTTTGATGCATTTGATGGAAACACAACAGATTTATAATGTGTTTAGTGTGCAGTGTTAGTGCATCTACAACTGTCACCATATTCAGTTGCTGTCTGTATGTGTCACATGCATTTATCATGTGTGTATCTCTTTATGTGCACTGCCCTACGGGAAAATATGTTCGTCTAAATGTTGTGTGTGTCTCTATGTACATGGGTGGTTTCATATTTGCATGCATTTTGTTGCATGTTGTTTTTATACGTATGTGAGTGGCATAGCAAAGAGGCGTGTTTGAAAATTCTATTACAGACAAATAGAGAGAGAGAGACAGACATGATGAAAGATTGAAAGAGAGAGAGAGAGAGAAGAGAGAGAGAGACAGACAGATGAAAGATTGAAAGAGAGAGAGAGAGAGCAAGAGAGAGAGAGAGAGAGAGACATGATGAAAGATTGAAAGAGAGAGAGAGAGAGAGAGTAAAGAGAGAGAGAGAGACAGACATGATGAAAGATTGAAAGAGAGAGAGAGAGAGAGAGAGAGAGAGAGACAGACATGATGAAAGATTGAAAGAGAGAGAGAGAGAGAGAGAGAGAGAGAGACAGACATGATGAAAGATTGAAAGAGAGAGAGAGAGAGAGAGAGAGAGATCCCTGACACAGAAAGCAGAAAAGTGCTTTGAAGCAACTTCGCTGCAGGTGTGTCAGCCCGTCGGTAGTCGACAGACAGACACACAGACTGACTTTCAAACTAAAAAACAACTTTCATTACTCCTCACTCAGCCAATTACATGTAAACACTCAGGCTGCGGTGACGTAAATTACTATTTTTCACCATTAAGAACCATAATAATAATAATAATGACTGCAATTCAGGGTTGTAACATCAAGAGCTGTTGAGAACTGCGAGTAAGTAGGCCTCTGGGTAATAAGCCTCCTTCTGCCTTCTAGCCCCGCAGACTAACAACCCACTAGCATGCTAGCAGGCACAGGAAATAGTGACATTAAATAGTCTATTGTCATTATTAGTTTGTAATAATTTCAGTAGGCTGTCAGGGTTTACACAACTGCTCAGCTTGGGTAATGAGTGAAAAGTCATGAGTCATGGAATCAACGGTGTTACTAGGAATGCTTGCGTAGTGATGGGGATTTGTGATTAAAGATAAAAAAAATACAGAGTTAGAAGGAAACTGAAGCAGGAAAGAAATGTTGCTGGTTCATTATTGTTAATTTAAAAAAAAGCAGTACAGAGAAAAATGTGGAACCTGGAGTTAATATTTCTGTCTGTGGAGCATTCATATCAGAGAAATTATTAATTTCCTACAAATAATATTGATAAAAATCCTCATGTCCACACACATAATGGTCAATTGTGTCTAAAGCATTTTATTAAGGTTGTTTCTATAGGCGTAGAGGTGGAAATGAAACCCAGCTCTGGCAGTATTATGGCCTTGCTGTACTTATTATGGTCAGGCCCATCTCTCTAGGTACTGCAGATGACTGTGTTTAAAACCTGCCATGAAAATTTCATGTTCTCCATCCCGGTCAACGCCCAGGTGATGATGGAATTAAGGCAAAACCATGTTTCACTCCTGCCAGGTTTACTGCCTTCACAGATTGCCTTGCACACATCAATAAACAATAAGAATAATATGTCGCCCTGTCTGTGCAAGAGTTTGGGCATGCAGTTCCATGTGTGTAAATGCCACTTTCACACTTGCCTACTCATATTTGCTTATGCTCTTGTCAAAGTGCCCTTTAGTGAGCCTGTGTTTTTGTGTCTGTATCCACCTATAAATAAGATTTGGTGTGCTGTGTGTGTGTTGATGCAATTTTTATACTTTATTCATTACCCTCCGCCATGCATGACAATGTGTAGATATTATTTTTGCAGCCTTAAGTATGCGCCACATTCGTTAAAAGCTGCCTTTCACAAAGTTGAGTCATCTGCAGGCATCTGCTCACACAGTAGAAGCTTGTTTTTGATGGAACAATCTGTGGTTTTGAAATATTGACAGGAATTTCATGCACCAATTGTTTTCTCATAGCAGATAGTCTGCTGAAATGAAGCTGTTATTCCTGCATTTATCCTTGGCAAGTATGTCTCTATAACTATTTTCCTTAATACGTTTATAAAGTGCCATTATCAGTGCAATCTTTCACAATGTTTGAAATATAGTTCTGGCTTGGGAACTCCCCAAATGTAGAGAATAGTGTATTCTTTCCTTATTCAGTTATTGTACTGTAAACTGATGAATAAAGTGGCTGACATTATTTTCTTTTACATACTGTATGGCTGCTGTCGGAAGAAAAAAGAAAAGACTTCTATATCCAAGTCAACAGCTTTTCAAACATACAGAAATTCACCATCATCGTCAGATTAACACTGCTCTAGTGCAACTACAACAAATTCCCCTGTACACTCCAGTCACTTACAAAATTATGGTTTGTTTTTACAAATCTGGCTGAAGAAACTGACTGAAAGCAAAATGAAATTTATATGCGGCACGCCTGCGTACAAAGACGACGCAGACTCACTCTCAGCAGTGGAAATTGAGAAGAAGTTGCACCTGAGCAAGCTAAAGATGTTTCAGCTAGAGCAAAAAAATTTGAGCTCATCTCAAAATAAATGACCCCACGTCATAAACATGCAGAGATGTTAATATATTTGCCCATCTCTGCATTGACGATGCAAGAAAACAATATAACAAACAAACAACAAGAACAAGAAAATAAGTAATGAGAAACAGTATGTAAAGAAAATGTAGATACCAGGCCCAGGGGCCCAAGGGCTCAGGGGGGCCCTAAGCCAGAGCCTCTGCACGAAGTTGCTGTTATTAACTTTGCATTTTCTGTCGCATAGCTAAAGGGCTTAGTCATTCATGTCAAACAGAGCGCCAAACGTCCTACTGAAAAACTGAAAGAATAGCCAAAACATTCACTTTGAAGATGTCACAAGAAATGTTATTGTTAAGCTTATTATTGTCATTTTTCAAGAAAGAGAAGACTTGTGTGGGCTACAAATGTCTATTCCCATTAGAATAATGAGTATAGAAACTGGTTGAAGCCATAATCTGCCTATGAACTGGTACACTGGTAAAAGTTGATCCAGGTGTTCCAAGTTTTTCTACCATTCCCTTCAGTAGGTAAATTAGGGTTGTTGCCTTAAAGTTCCAGTTGGCTGGAGTTGTTTCGACATGTTTCAGCCACTGCGGCCACCAAGCATAAAATTAGGTTCAAAGAGAGATAATAGTTTTCTCTCTGCGTACACTGTATGAAGCATGTACACCTATTTTCCTATAAGACCTTATTTCCTCTCCATTCGCCTCAAGCATAAAATCACTCAGGGAATATTATGGCTATTTTTATAACACGGCATCCATGCTGCCTTGTAAAGACACACATGCACGCACACACACACACAGGTGGGCACACACAAACACGCACACACAAACACGCACCGTCAGCGGCCTCAAAGGCACATTCGACTCGCGCGCACAGTAATATGGAGCCCACAGCTGGGTGTAGGGTATATAATCTAACCACTAACTGCAAATGAAGAAAGAAACACATCAGGGGCTCAGATTAGATGGAGCTGGCAGAGATGGAAAATGAAACAGAGGCTGTCAATGATGTCTTTGTGCTTCTCTCTCTCTCTTCTTGTGGTTATCACCCCCTTTTCTTCCAGGTTGTCTGTCATTTTCAGACATTATTGCCTTTCTCTCAGTGTTTGTCCCATTCAGTCTGCCTCTCTTTCTCTCTCTCTCTCCCTTTCACACACACACACACCACACACACTCACATATAAACAGAGAGAGTTATCACTGGCCTACAGGGACCCATTACTTCTGTGATCCAAGGCTTTTATATGGTGGCTTGGTCTTAAAAATGGGCATTTATTGCTCCCCCTGATAAATCGTGAGTGTGTAGTGTGTGAGTGTGTTATTCATTCAATCTGCTGTTTGCTTGGCTCTCTCTTTGGAAAAGCTAGCTGAGGATAAGAGCCTCCACATGCACGTGCAGATTGTAATGTGATAGATGTAATATTGTGTCTTTGCGAGTGAAAGTGGAGTTTAAAAAGTATTAAAAAAAGCAAAATTACAACAGAAAAGGGCATAAAGACGCAAGATCTGATGTAATTTTAATTAATCTTATATACACACACACTACTATGGAGTGATAAAGGCAGCTGAACGGTAGTGTGTGGTCCACTGGTATTCAAATTAATCAAACACACACATACACAGCAGACATATTGACATTAAAAATGGTTTGCCTGGACAAACTGCAACAGGATGCAATACATAAATATCAGTTATAAACTCCAGAAAGTGATACCCCAGTTTATGAGTTGTTTAAAGATAAGATAAGCCTTTAGAGGGGAAATTCAAGTCACCAACTGGTTGAAGTGGTGGGTGGCAACTGGCAAGAAGTTAGTGCGATCCAATAATGAAATCACAACATTTTGCATTCTATTTCTTTATCATAATGTGTGGAAATGTCTACAACGTCGCCAGACTGTAAATAAGAACAACTGTGTTTTCAGACATCACATCTAGAGTCTCTATATGAAGCAAAGAAAAAACAAAGCATATTGTCTGTAAAGGGACATACTGAAGACAAATATCCAATTGGAGTTTTTTGCAAGGAGGAACCAGGATCTAAAGAGCCAATCACAGGCGACTGTATCTAAAGTAAGAGCAAACCATAATTAGATAAAAAATAAACAATCAGACTGTCCTAAAGGAAAAGGACAGAGGTTCAGCCTCATAGCACCCACTTCACCCCTGTTAGATATGCCATAATCTAGACTGTCCAAAACCAGTTTGTGGACTGGAAGTGAGCTATGAAACCCTGGATGTGAGCGACTAAAGAAAATGTCAAACAGACGCAGTGTATTTAGTCATATTTGGCAAAAACATGAGTGTTTGAATCGTACTGAGATTACAAATGGACATTGGAGTGGTCTGAGAAGTTTCTATAGACAATTTGATACTTTAATGCTTGCATGCTTACTGAAGTGAAGGGATTAGTGCAGGAAAGGGCCAAAAAAAAAACAAAAAAAGAGGGCCAAGCAGACCAGCAAAGACACACCAAGGTGAAAAGAACTAATTGTTTCAAGAGAGAACCCAGGAAGAGAAGGAGCCAATCCAATCTGCTCTAAAGAGAGGAGAAAGAGCCAATTAGATTAACTCTAAGGAGAAACAGTGAAGAAAAGATCAAATCAGAAACACTGAAGAGTAAGTGAAATTTTGATCTAAGACAAAACCATGAAGAGAGTGATCCAAACTCTGGAAAACCATAATAATCTGCATATAGATCAGTTCCTCTACTCATCCATCCCTCACTGATTTATTCTTTACATTTTATCCATCTCACCTTCTCCTCAACATTAACTCCTTTTCCTCCTCTTGTCCGCCTTTTCCATTCTCCATCTTTAGGGTTTCCATCATGGCCTTGATGCACTTTAGGTGCTTTTCTCTTACTTTCCATAAACTAAGTTGGATAGCATCCATGACCTAAAAATGCAATTCCTTCCAGGTTTGTTAATGTAGTTTTGTTTCCGAGAGCATTGTCTGATTTTCATGCCTGATAGGTTGATCTCAAACAGTTAAGGCAAACAAATAAAACTTGTAAATCAAGTTGTAAAAAATATGGTTGTAAAATCGCCTCTTGAGATGTTAATACAATTTCTGATTTCCTTTTCTGGGAAATATCTTTTAGAATCCAGTAATATCCCAGTGATATTCCTAACTGGTTTGAAATAATTCCCATTACCTGTGTTTCCCTGACGCACCTGTTCTTCCTACATATAGCCATTATCTGCCAACTAGCCATTCATCCTTCCCCTCTTCCCCCCTCTCCCCTCTCTCTATGACTCTCTCTTCTTTCCATCCTTTTCCCTCCCTTCATCTGGTTTCTCTTATCTCCTGCTGCGTCTGTCACTGACAGCTCTATCTGCCCTAGTCGGAGTTACAAAGGGATTTTACCACTCAGGTAATCCATCTATCTTCATCTCACACTCTCTCTGTGGATGTATAACACTACTATAACAGCTTCACTCTGAAAGAGACTGACAGCTCCACACAGCTTTCTGAGCGACATTTCAATGGGAGCCGTGATTCAAACTCTTGCTTATCCTAAAAGGAAAGTGCTGTTTAAAACTTAAGAAGACTTTTTACTTGCAGTTATTTAGCTGGTAAAGTTTGCAGAAGATCGCCCATGCCCTTTTAAGAAGATTGTTTTTCCCTTTCAGGTATAAGATGACATTTTACTCACCAGTTACACTGCTGAGATTTGAAGCACATCTACAAGTAACACATGTAGTGGGAGGATCAGACTAGTTTTAAACTGATCCCATGTTTTACCCAATTATCTAAACCACATATTTGATAATGAAACTGAAGGTGAATGCAGCCGAAATATTGTCTTCGAAATTATAAAACTGATCCACAAAGGAATGCTGCAAGAAGTGATGAATGGGTTTACTGCTGAATTTTTAAATTCAATATTGTTTAGATGATGTGGTTTTACTGGGTACTGGTCTAAAGTCAGATCATTTGTGTTGCTTTTCCCAATTAATTCTCCAGTCCCAAATCATTGTTAATGGAAGGACGGCCAAAGCTATTAAAATATGTCCCACAAAATACAATAAAAGACTGGCTTGTCCAAAACATGCTCTTAGGTATCATTCTGTCCTTATTGATTGCTAAGATGGTTAGTCATCTGTATCTGCAACATTGCAACAACCTCTTGCAATGACATCTGTATGGAAGAAATGTAAGGCTCTACTCTTCCAGTGCTAATAATCACAGCCCTGTTTCTTGTCCAAAAGATAAATTTGCATATAATCATTACACATATGATCATCCCATATGACTTCATATACAAATTCAGACTTTATCTCTGTCAACATAATGGTGAATAAAATTCCTCCAGCTCGGCTTGTTGCTTTCTCTCACCCTAATCCTTTTTCCACATGCACAAACAAGCACCAGATGCAGACTAGAGACAATGCTTGCATTGTTATTTTATCATTATTATAATTAAAACTTACTTTGCTCGAGGCTGTTGCTTACTTGATAGAGCTTTTAAATATTCTGCCTGTCATTAATCGGGCCACTTGGCATGCAGACTTATGCAAGAATTAAGCTTGCAGTGTGTGTTCGCCCACTGCACAAAACACATGGTCTAGAATGTGTCACAGAAAAGTAGCTTGATTACTTTTCCCATGCAGTAATGAATACAAATGTTATCACAGTTTAAAGTGGCTGACAGGTTAAAATATGACCTCTACTGACCCTTTACTGACTGTCCCTTTCCAGCTTAAGTCAGTTTGATACAACTTACTGGAGATTGCAAATGACATCATAAACACAGTGTATAATTGAGACAGTCTGGAGTCTTCTCAAAGACGACCGGGTAGAAAACTGTTTGTGTCTGTCCGTCAATGTAACCCCCACAGCTGCCATTTGCCACTTCTCCTTCTTCTTTACACTCAAACCCAAAGCTAACCACTTGCAGCTTTCTCTCAGTTAACACTGCACAAAATGTAGGTATTTACACAGCGGCTGTCTGTCTCCCTGTCAATGTGTTATTATCGCTTTGAGCCATTTGTCATTTCACCAGCCCTTCCTCGCCGCTTGCCCGCCCGCCCACAAATCACAAATGCAATCAAGCCGGCCCCGACAAGGGCCCTCGAATCACCACCAGCAACCAAAAAAAGCGGACGGGATATTTAACCTCTGTACCCATCAGCAGCACTTGACACACACATACACACACACACACACACGATTAATGCTATACGGCTGTGACACGCTATAATTCAGAAGTCTATTACTGATGGCAGTTTTAAACAAGGCATGATAGTGTGTGTGTATGTGTGTGTGTGTGTGTGTGTGTGTGTGTACTGTACATGTTTCAGTTTGTGATAAAGTGTATAGATGTGGTTGTATGTGTTAAATATGCATCACAACTGAATGGTGAAGCACTCTCTGATTAGTACTGATTTGTTTTCAGCCTCTCGAAGGAAAAATAAAAGGCAGTACTGACGAGCAGACGCACACACACACACGCAGACAAAAACACACACAGATACGAGAAAAATGTCAAAATACAACTTGAGATGTTCACCACAGTTCAAACATACTTTTCTGTCAAGCTGTCAAATCTAAAAAAATAACATCGACGGAAACTGAGAGGCAAATTTAGGACAAAGACGCCTCAGGAGGAATGAATGTCTGGGAGAACGAAGGTGCGGAGAGAGGGAGGGAGGGGGGGAATGAAAGAATGAAAATCATGAAAGAAAGAGCGAAGACAGGCAGAGCTGTAAGGCTTTGTGCAACACAGTTTGGGGCCTGGATTGTCAGTCAGTGCAAACATCAACTCTGCAAATGACAGGGTACACCCACAAACACACACACACACACACACACACTCACACACCTCTGGCATTGTTAGCTGAGCTCTGGCTAGCTTTCTTTAAAATCAAAAAAGCAGTGTATATTTCATTTGGCTGTCAAGCTTTCGCAAGCCTGCAAAACGTCAAAGGAAAGGGGGGATTTGTGCGAAAAAAGTGACAGAAAAGTAAAACTATGAAAGAAAAAAAGACTCTATAAAGACTGCCTGATCTGGAATTCACACAGAATAGAGGAAAGCAGCTGGGAGAGAGAAAAAGAATTAGGCTTAGAGTGATTTACTGCAACATCCACAGGATGGGAGGATCCAGAGAGAAGAGACTGATTGATTGATCAGTTTGCTGACATATCCCGATCAGCTGACCATTACGACCATGATGTGAATGTGGATGAACTCAGTTTTCTCGGGTCTGACTCTGTGGAAATGTCTGGACTGTTTTCTCTCATCCAACCCTCTGGACCACACAGTATTTCCACCCAGCAGCCCAGATGAATCTGTAGATATGCACAGAGTCTCTGTAGCATAACATAACATTGCGTGTTTGAAGGCATTTATAGGCCTTGCACACCCAGGGTTCACACACACAGGTGTTGTGATGTGCCTGATTAGACCTCTTCTCAGGACTGTGTGGGCGTGTACAGACTGACTGCGCTTGACTGACATCTCTCCCACTCTCCAGTAGGCAGGTCAACTTACAGCTTTGTCCGTTGCTATTCGTCCGATGAGTTTTGGTGACATGTAATTATCAGGATAGCTCTGCCTAACTTCAACCAAAGCAGTGGTTTAATCAGCCGGAATAAATGACAACACCTGTGAAAGTGAGCAGACCTTTTTAAAGCCCCCCTTATGCTGTGCAATAACAGTGATCTTGCAGGTTTTCTGCATGTCACACTGTGCAAAATGGGTCTTGGTCCATGTGTGATATTAATTTTGGAGAATGATAGTGCTACGTGAACAGAAACATATCCCAATTGGTGAGGTTGTAGACGTGAGCCATAGTATCAGTCTCATTGTGAGGAAATGGGTCCTACATTTTAGACACAATTTTGTTGGAATTTTGACACAGGCTGCCTTCGGCTGCCAAAGCTCTACATCGGACATCATCATTTTTTGACAACAAAGGATTTCACCACGTTTTGCTCACGATTGTTGACTTTTGTCTGGGACAAAACTGCATCTTGTTTAGGGGCCTTAAGATGTATGATATCTGTCTGTAAATGTTGACATAAATGGAAAACCAGCAACCAACATTTGCATATCTGGACACGTTTCTAAATAAATATATTATCTCAGATTGTAATTTATTGTATAGTTTATTGTGGAAAGCTAACGAGCAGGAACACACATTTCTTTATATGAGCTCTTCCATCCGTCTATTATCTAACATTTGCTGCGTGAATACATTTATGAACGTTTTAAAATAATAATATTAAAAAAGAATTGGCCATTCTGATTAAATGGTACCCCTATCTGTAATTGTTTTTCACAAGCATTTGCACTTCTGGGACTTATTACATTTCTTACTTCCAGCTCCATGTGTGAAGCTAACAATGTCTGCACAATTTATATACCTGATACGGTAAACAGTTATCATTTCACACTCTGTCAGTGAAGACCTTTTTATCTTTATGTTATTTTTAATCCAGTGTTTTCTTCTCTTGTAATTACGCTTCACATTATCTTGAATACTCTTTTTATATTCTCTTCTTATCTTTTTCCTTGTCTCAGCCACTGCAACAGCCCAATTTCCCTTCAGGGATCATTAAATCTTCATCTACTCTATATAATTCACAGAAAGGCTAGACAGAGATAGTCTGTCACCGTTCAAACCACAAATGAACACGTTTCTGTCATTCTCTGACTTCAAAAGACACAGAGACACACAACTGCCACTCTGGTGCTGTTTTGCAGAGATGGGGTTTTTACTGGTTCTGAACATTGCCTCTATCCAGAACATAAAAATAAAACATTTACAAAGACAACATCACCCAAATAAATATATGATGTAGAACCAGAAGGAAGACAACAGGAGAAAGCACACACACATAGAAAGTAAACAGTAAAGACCAGACAGTGTTTGAGGTGACGGGAGCTTTTGGAAGAGCTGAACAGAGTCTCAGAGAAGAAATAAGAGCAAAAGATATCTATTCCTCTGTGATTATTCCTTCTGTGAGAGAATTAAGGCTCTGTCCATTGCCACCTGAGCCCCTCTATCTCTCCATCTCTCTTTGTTTTTGTATCTGTGACAGTTAAAGCATTTCAAATCTACTGTAGTGCACTATAGAGTGCTGCAGGAATGAGTCCTAAAACCCGGAAATGAGTTAGTATTTTGGTACTTCCTGTTGCCTTGTCTCAAAGTCAATGGGTTTCTTGAATTAGTTTTTGGTTCGATGCCTGAAATAAGGTCTGTGGTTAACTCAAGCTTAAGAAAATTTCACGTTTTGTCCTGCGACATAAAAAACGTCAGTAAATACCCCACTCGTGAATTTTGAAGCTTTTCCGTGTCTTAAAAAAGGCGGTTGCTATCAAGTGTCTAAATGAGACTACAGAGGTTGTCGGGGACATTAAACGTCATAAGAAATACATCATCTCTGCAGCGCTCTATGTGACTCCTGCTCTCCATGGCAGCAACAGCTGAGCATTAGCTCTGTTGCAAATTTTGATGTTAGCTTGTTAGGTTGCTGAATTCTGGTCAGCTAACCACAGTGTGAGCATTAATTATGTTATCTAGAAGCTAGCAGTGGATACTGGTTGCATCATAACATTAGCATTAGTTACTTTGACAAAATAGCTTCCGGGCAACTTGACTAGCTAAGAAATGCCAAGAACCGCACAGTATGAACAGTATATTTCTTGGTTTAATTAGTTTAGTAGGACCAATTTTGTCAAGCTACAACTTTGAGTAGTTGTGATACAGATAAAGACACTAATACTTCTAACAAGAAGGCAATTTTATTAGAAATCGAATACAACTTGTTACTTTTCACTTTTGATGATACTGAACCAAAATGTCAATTAACACCCAGCTCTGCAGCTCCTAATACAGCTTTAGATAGTAACGACCTTCACCAACACTACAACAAACATTTAAGTCCACTTTTAAGACACAGCGTATTTTCAATTGTTCATCCAGGAAATTGCCTTTTCGAATGGACAGGCTAGTAACAAAAGTACTAAGAGTCATTAAGGAAAACTCTTTTTGCCTTTGTGTCAGTCTGTGAGCTTGTATCTGTCCTTGTCTCCTTTTTTTTGGTTTCTTTCACAGTTTCTGTGTCCCTTTCTATCTTTCTGGATGCTTGTCTGTCTGCCTTTGACAGCCTCTTTTGTGTCTTTTTCCATTTACATGGCTCTGTGAAGTCTTTCTTTGTATTCTACCGCGACATAGGCTATCTCTCAGTCTTCCTGTGCCTCCCGTTAAGCGTTATCTCACTTCCACTCTGTCTGCAATCTCCAAAGTCAGTAAATTGTTGTCTTAGTGTGTCCTCCTTTTATAATGGAAGAAACTCAAACTTCCTCAGATCCTCAAAGTCTTTACCTCTTACCTTTTTCACAGTTTGTCATCCCTATTTTCTCTTTATTATTTGAATGAGATATTCTCATCTGGTTTGTGTGTGCATGGGACAGGCTGTCTCTCTTTTTATGTGTGTTGTGTACATGTATTAACACACACTTGCACGACATGTATGTGACAAACACACACATCACTTCAAACACTTTTCTTTGATTAGGCTTTCATATGCTGATGATGCTTCAGTACACAGATGGTGATTTTTCTCTATTTTTTCACAATTTAATACATTTCTCTCAATCATCCTCTGTGTCTCCCTCTCTGTGTATTTTTCTGTCTATCGTCACTCTCCCCCCTCCTCCCCCTCACTCCCCCCTTCTCTCTCTCTCTGATCATGTTTCACGTTTCAGATTGTGGCCGTGTTGATGGGTGCTGAAAACATCGACTGGCTTTGATGTTTGATGTTTGCTGTTCGTGTGAGTTTGTCTCACTCAGCCTGGGGTTTGAAGGTAATAAGAGGTTTGAGATATGAGTGAGTGTGTGTGTGTGTGTGTGTGTGTGTGTGTAGGGCCAGGCAGGGAGTATAGCAGAAGCCGAAAAGCCTCTCTCTTTTCCTTTGGCCCTTTGCAGGTTTGCGAAAGTTTGACTGTGAAATAAATTTACTGCGGTGGCTTTTTTTTTTTCCAAACTCATGGTTATTGTTATTTTGAAAAATGCTAGCCAGAGCTCAGCTAATAATATACCAGAGGTGTGCATTTATGAGTGTGTGTCAGTCAGGCTTAGCAACTCAATATAACAAAAGCCAATAAACAGAAAGAATGCATTTCTTTATGGTAGACAGCTATGACCTGTTAACATATTCCATTTTTACCATTTCCATGTCTAAGTTCTTTGTACAGCTATCTACATTACAGAAAACATATTGTAATGGACTGGGTGACATGTTAGTGTTTAACTGTTATGTTATGAGTGTTACTGTGTTTAGAGATAGGAGTTCAGCTAAGGTAAAAATGAATTTTCCAGGATGTCAGTGAACATGTTATATGCTTAGAAGCTGTGAAGCCTGTCAGTCATTTTAGCTGCCTATGACAGTGTTTTGTGTGAGATAGCATACCTGTGATTGGCAGAGAGTTAGGGAGGATGTTGTTGTTGTTGTTGTTGCTAGTTTTTGGGGAGTGGGAGTTGTCTATAAGTGGGAGTCTGCTAGCGCAGAGAGCACACTGTAAAGCCAACAGGTTTTGGCGTTTTTACGTTGGCTACGGCCCACAGTAGTCAATATGAAGCTTTACCATGATTATGCAAAACATTAATAGGCCACACAAAAATGCTGTCACCAGGAATGTGGGTCTTATTCCATGTCCTACGTATTCTTTGGGGTCAGTTTGCATGTTTGTTTTTTAATGTAGTTTTTATTTTGTAATATATGCATTAAAACAGGTTTTAGCATCAAATTTATGAACTCTCAGGAAAACAGACTGTGAGATTATCATGTCTATAAGCAGGTGACGAGAGATAGAAAAACACGTACGTCCATCCAATCTTGTCACATCTATAAATTGTGGGTGAGGATTATATCATTCCATGTCAATACAGAGATGATGAGAGAAGAAGTTAACAAAGCGCTCATTCCAATCTAATCATGCCTAACCCTGAGATCTATAAACTGTCAGGACTATGGACTATATGACAATGATGTCTAAATGGAGGTGAAGAGAGAGAGAGAGATGGAGAGAGCGACGGTGCCAATCCAATCTTGTCAGATCTACAAGCTGTCGAGTGTGGGTTACGCTCTATGACAACCGTATCAACCACATCAATATTATGGAGGTGAGGCGAGAAAGAGGATTATATGATAACTGTGTCGATAATGGAAGCAAGGAGACAAAAGCAGGAGGCTTATTTGCCCCCGCATACATGTACATCCTGTACCCAAACTGGTGGCAAACATCTCAAAAATTTGAGAGCTTTGGGTAAACATACAGCTTAAAATCACAAGGGAAGATTTCTGAATTATTGATGCACATGCTCTCTTTAAAAGATTTCAACATTTAGACTTGACTTCTTTTTCATAGAATGCTTTTGAGATATCTTATCTGCTCACAACAACTTAAGCCCAGTTCAGACCAAAGATTTGCGACGAGACGAAACCGCTTTAGAACGTCACAGAGAAAAGCTGCAGCAGTGTGAACCAGCCCGTCTCAGCTCGACTCAAGCCGGCTGATGGCGTCGCTTGCGACTCAGCTTGTCAAGTCGCCAGCGGCTGGTTTTAGAACGTAAGGCTGTTTCAACAGCCAATCAGCTCGTAGCAAAATGTTGACCCTCTCGTTTTTTTTTTTACGTTTTTGCCGTTTCATCAATACTAGAAATGCAACTGTATGAAGTAACTCACTATCACTATCTTCATTCATATTTTAAGACGCTACGAATTATATCCAGCTGCAAAAAATGCCTGAAAAGCTGGCAGATAGAACGGAAATACAGAGAGTTGTTGCTACGGAAACAATACACTGTCTTGTGTAGTCGCGTTGGTGTAAAGTGGCAGGTTTCAGAGCGTTGCAGATCAGCAAGTAGTTGCAGGTTTCAACTCGTCTCATCGCGAATCTGCCTTAAGGTGTCAGTTAGCCCTTTTTAGAACTTAGGAACCGTTTTTTCTTTTTTCTTTTTTTTAACAGACTATAACAAAACAGCTTGTTTTACATACATTCAGACCAGATTGTCACCAGTACTTTTCACTATGATGAAAAAAATGAATCGTCATGAGTACAGACATCACCACATAGTTGACTTGACAATTTCTCGTGGCACAGCTCTGTGCTCAGTGGCAATAGAGGAGTTCTCCACTATTTTAAACATTAAAAAAATCTTATCGGATAAATGAAAGGCAGTCATAATCTCCGTATGCCAATTTTCTTCTTTCTGGCAACTGATCAATGAATATCCAATTTCTGACAACCTCAAACATCTGAGTTGCTGACTAGACAAGCGTTCCGTTGCATCAGTGCCTGCTAAAAGCACCTCACTTGAACCTGCTTTAATCTTGCAGTCTGCTGATAGAAGGCATATGAACACATTTTGGTATTCAAAGGCTGTTATTACCATTGCATGAAGCCTAATGTTATCAGATGACTGCAGGTTAGGACGGTCCAAAAAATGAAATCTGTAAAAGCTTTTGCATGTGTTTCAGCCATCAGAAGCTCTGCACAATATTTGCATTTTAAAATACAGTGCTTTACTCAATTTACTCACTTTAATGATGCCTCGCTATCCAATAGAGTATATCATTTTGGGCTTTGTATAGTGTAGAAACAAACACATACCTGTTTCGTCCAAGTGCTGAGTCCAAAGATTGTGAGCTATAACTCTCAAAAGACTTGAAAACTGTATAGCATTTGAGGCACAAACTGGCTCTTTGTCAGGTATTGCCTGTGTACAAATCATTATACTTTTTTCATATATGAATATGAAATATGAATAAGAACCTCCTTTGTGAGTATTTCAAGTCTTTTGACAGTAATGTATTGATACAACATGGTACTGATACTTTAACCATTCTAGGTCCAGTACGGGTGCATCAGCAGACTTGACTAAACGCGAGAGACAGACAAAAAGACTGACAGACAATTTGTTCTTGTCCTGCCTTATCAGATCTATAGCTGTCAGGGCAGCGCGCAGTCGATAAGTTGTCTATGATGAGAAGGGCTTATAGGCCGTGATGGCTATTGCCCCTGACAACTACCACCCGCAACGATAGATGAGACAGATAACTGACATGAGACATATCTACTGAGAGAGAGACAGACTGGCATAGCGCTCATGCCCGTTCAATCGTATCAGATCGGTACAAGATCTCGGTCTGGTGAGTGGAGGCTGTGGCTGACAGATCTCTCTCTCCCCACCACTTCTGACATGTCAGAGACAATGACTGGAAAAGAGAGAGAGGGAAAGATGATGATGATGATGATGGTGATGTATGAGAGCAATAATTGACATGACTGGGAGATAATATATGATAGAGAGAGAGAGGGAAGAAGGGAGGGTTATGGGATCGTTGGGTGCAACATGAGAATGACACGGTGAATGGTTAGAGAGAAAGGGAGCAAGAAGAAAAGACAGAAATATATATTTCTCTGTGGTGATCTTAATGCCTGAACTCCTGAAGAATTAGTTTATAACAGCCAACCCGGGAGATAACATGTATCTGGTGAGGTCAGCATCTACTTCTTTCCACTCGTCTGACTCGCAGGATGCAGGCTGTGGGTATAAGCCTGCCATTGGCCAACTATTTCAGTTGGGATTCTCCTCCCCTTTCGCCATCTGCGTCCATTTACACTGCATGGGCACCGTCCTGGGCTTAGCACCGCCCAAAATGACTGTGATTGGTTTAAAGAAAGGTAACACTTTATATTAAGGTCCATTATTAAGGTACCATTATTTAATAGGTAATAAGGCCATTAAAAGATGCTTATTAACAATTCTGTGTTAATAAAAGCATCATAAACACATTTATTGTTACATTATAAGACATTTATAAGCACTTATAAGAAACCTGTTCACAATTAATAGACAGCTTAAGAACGTTAACAAAAGCCTTATGAGTTTCTTATAATTGTTTACAATAGCATTACAAACTCATTTATTAAGTCTTACTAACTTACCTTAAGTTTATTATTCATTTCTTAACAGTTAACTATGCACTTATCAGCAGTTAACTATCCTTTTTCCAGCTACCGGATAAAACAGCGAGAACAATGTCTTATTAAGGTTAATAAATCCATGCTATTGATGCTATTATTAACACTTATATAGTCTTATTAACACATAATATTGTTAAAAAGCATCTTATAAGGACTTATAAGGGCCTTATTACCTATTAACTAACGCTTATTACAAGGACCTTAATATAAAGCATTACCTAAAGGGGTACAAACAAGCCAGAGGTTTTTTTTCCCCCTATACCTGAATGACAATGGGTTCGGCCAGACCTGTCTGGCTATGCGAGACTAATACAGGACCAACACTGACAAAACTGTCAACAAAAGCGGGCACCTGTTACTGCAGCTGAGTCCAACACTGGGTCTGTATGAGGTTAATGGGTGGCTCAGAGGAGCTCACCTCTTGGCAACAGCACAGTTGATTATTATATCACTAACCTAGACCTATTCTATCTGAGTGCATTCACAGTCAATTCCCTGACGCCATTATCAACGTAACATTACAATCCATGTAAGAAAATAAAATAAAAAAAGTAAGAAATAAAAAGTAAATAAAAAAAGACAGACAAAAAGGAATCAGACACGAGATAGTTTGATCACATGTCTACATCATACCCTCAAAACAGCAAAGGCATAATCCAGGCTGTGTTAGATATTAACAACATATTCAACATTGTGGCAGATTTATCCAGTTTGAAAGAGAAAAAAAAGAGAGAAATAAGGGAGAGGATGCCCTTACTGGCTTTTTCATAATTTGCATGTGAATTTGAATACTGCTTTGGAAATACAGTTCCTGATAAACAGCCATGCCAGTCAAATAAGTGAGCTGAGAGAGAAGAAGGTGACTTGAGATAGACAGAGGGAGAGAAATGTAAGTGACAGAAAGTGTGAAAGAGAGAGAGTGGGGTGTGTGCGTGTGAGAGAGAGTTAGAAAGAGAGAGAGTGGGCGAGGGAGAGAGATCAAAAAGGGCAGAAGTGTGTGAGGGAATGAGACGGAGAGACGGGGCCGCCTGATTGCCATTTGGCGTTTGACAGGCGGAGAGAGCGACCCAGCTGGGGTCACGTCACGATCTGTCTACCAAGTTATATCAGTCTGCCAACTGAGATGGACAGAAGGAGATTTGGAGATATAAAAAGAAAGAGAAGTTAACATCTTAGCTTTATATCCTGCCACAGCAAACACTCATGATGATTACACCACGATGTGGCTAAAACTTCTAGAAGAAATAGTGAATACCTGTAATTGTTTTGCAATTTCTGGCATGAGACCAGTCAAAAATAAAGATACTCAATATCAGCAGCTTATTTTCAAAGATATGTGCACCACTATCAACCTGCAAAGAGTCTAAAGTTGGTGTCAGACCTTAAGAGTGCTGAATTATAAACACCCCACACATAATAACTATTTCCACCAACATACAATGAGTTGTTAGTCTTTACAGCACATTGAATCAAGTTGCTATGCAACCCCAAAATCTCAAGGGGACATGAATTTTGTTTTTGTTGTCAAAACTATTTGCCTTTCTAATTTATGCAGCAATTTAAGCATAAAAGACACAAAAGGGACACATTTGGATTGGATTAGTATTTGTCCTGCTATATGATGTCCCGATTTCTGTCATAAAAATGTTCGAATAATGTTTATGAAAAATAGGGGCACTGACTGGATCAGAAGGCAAATTATTAGAATCATTAAACACCACACTGCTTGATTTTATCTAACGACTGTCAGCACCAACTGGCCCAGACCGGAAGAAGACCTGCTCCAACTTGGTTGGATAAGTTGTGATGCCCAACTCATAACTATAACTGGCCCAACAATAGTAATGGCTGTGTCCCCACCTTCACTGATGGGTCATGAACAAAGTTTGTTGGATTACATAATATATAGAATACAGATAGAACAGAACAGAAACACAGAGACACATATGTAGCTTCCTACCAGTAGGCAGAGCAGGGTCCATGGTGGGTTTTTCCCAGGAGTTGACTTGTTCCCAGGTAAATCCATTGGTTCCTAGAGAGACGCTGTACCCACAGCTGCTATATGACTCCTCAAATGTACAGCCACCTAAACAGAGGGAGAGAAAGATAAATAGATGAAGATACATTTACAGATGACACAAATGTTCACTGAGCAAGCAGTTTGGGGTTTAGCATCTTGGAAAATTCAACAAGGAAGATGTGGACAATTATTTGGACAGAATCATGCAAAGAACGTTCTCGAAAAAAAGCTGGTGTAAAAATTAAAAAGTAGACTTATTCTTTGTCCAGCTGGTGATAAAAAATTTTTTTTTAAAACAGGAAGAGGACAGACATCTTACAATAGGGAAAAAGAAGAATAAGGATCATTGTAATGTCCATCCATGTATGCAACATGCATAATAGCATACTATCAGAACTAAAGGTTTCTAAAATTGTTATCAAATTTCAACCACTGGGGGCAGCAAATGAGCCTCGAGGAACAACTGACTGCAACCGAGTAAGAACAACTATACTTCCTCTTCCAAATACCATACACCAGCTGTTTTTACACATCACGTCCAGCAAGCCGGCATCGTTTCCTGTGAATCTCTTGTACGTGGGTATGCGATTTGAATTCCATATGGGAAAGGCAGAAACGACTACATAGAGAGTTAATTACAAAATGCAAATACATTGAATGGCTAATGCTGGCCATAGAAAATGTGGGGTTTGATATAATGAAAATCTCAACAACTTCTGTTATTCGCCATATTTGTGATTACAGTCTACACCCCAGTACATGTTTTTCAACCCCATCTTTAATCACTTCAGTAAGGTTCAAATTTCTAAGAAGTTTTTTGTTTTGAAAGCAGAGCTTTTATAAGCTGCTCTGGTAGTGTTAACAGTATTATACTAATTAAGTTATCAGCATGAATTGAAAGAGCCAGTGAAGACAGACGCTGTCACAGTTTATCAGAGAAGAGAGCAGAGTGGGAGAAAGAAAGTGAGAAAGAAAAACAGAATGAGAGGGAGAGAGAGTATGCCTTTATATATGAGAGAGAGAGAGAGAGAGTGAGGGGCAGATGAAGAGAAAGCTCTATGTGTCAACATGATTAAGTCACAGAGTCTCATCGTTATTTCATGGCCCGACTAAGACACATTTTCCACCGCATTAGCCTTCTCTGCTAGCCTCAAGCACTGCACGCACACACATCCACGCTTCCCTAATTAGACATATGCTTTGACACACAACCATTTTAATTTGTTTTGAAGCATTTGAAATGGGGGAACGTCATTGCTTTATTCATGAAATCACTTACTCACTTATTTTTTTAAATTTTGTATTTGCCTCTTTGTTGCTGTCATCTCCTGAGAGCACATTCATGTCAGTTTAGACCTCATCAAAACAAAACAAAAGCTTCTTGTCATCCAACTTCAACTGTAACATGCTTGCAGATTAAAATGAAACCAAAGCCTGAGGACTTAGTGAGACCTTGCATCATGACTGCAAAGACATTTAGTACACTGGTACTACATAATACTATAATAAAATAATAATAATAATAAAGTTTATTTGTATAGCACTTATCAAACCCAGCGTAACAAAATGCTTTACAACGAGAACATAAAACACAACAATAAAAGATAAAGACTAGGAACTTGCTGAAGCAGATGTAAATGATGGCAATTACAATCAGTATTTGGACAAAAACTTTAGATCATCAAAGATCAGCAGAGCTGGATAAAGTCCAAATCAAATCATTGTTTGTTGACATGTATAAATGTACCTTATTTACTCTTGGTGTGTAAATCTATCCACATCATCGGGTCAGACTTTTAATTTGTCCAACACTTTCTCAGGTCTACTTTAGCTGTGTCTCAAATCGCGTACTTCCATACTTACACTTAATATTTTGAGTGCATAAGTGCGTTCACACTGACAAGTATGGCAAAATGCAGTGTACTGTAAGTATCCGGATGTACACAAAACGGTCAGAAAGTTGAGAGTGGAACGCTGCACACTTCTCACCCTCAACGGTCGCCATCTTGGCAACGTAGCGGAAGGGGAGGTCACCACCAACGTATGAAAATGGCGGCAGCGGTTGCGATTGTTACGGCTGAAAGTAAAAGCACGTTCATTTTTTACTCATTTTTAATATAATTGCATTGAAATCAAGTGAGCAAACAAGCTGGCAGATATTTCGGCGTGCGGCAACTGCGGTAAATATTGGTGTTAATGCTCAGCCTGGTTGCAATCCGCCATTAAAAAGAAGAAGGCACCAAAACTACTTGGTTAGGTTTAGGAAAAGATCATGGTTTGGGTTAAAATAACTACGTTAGTTATGTAAGTTAAGTAACATCACATGACTTACTAACTTTACTTACTAACTTATGTATGTAAGTTAAAATAAGTCAGTGTAGACTTTTGGTTTCCCACAGGACACAAACCAAAAGTCTACGTTGACTTATACAACCTCGATCGCTCTTTATACAACCTCACCTGACTTCCGCCTTTGTCCCGTCATAATTACTACGGCCACTAGAGGTCGCCTTCTAACAAGAAACGTAGATATGGTTTGTAATAAGCTATTTGAATAGACGACCTATACGGTTGTATTTTAGTCTCCAATCTTCATACGACACAATCTTGGATGAAACATATAGAAATGGTGAAAGAAACGTTGGTCCGTCCATCACTATGTCAACTTATTTTGAAATAAGCTTAAAATTAAGTCTTAAGTCTTTTTTTTCACCATCTTCTCTTGAGTTCCATGTGTAACATGGTGCAACACTGTAAATAAGTCTGGCTTTAACCTCTTGAGTCTGCCTCCTCTTACCTTCCTTGACCCTCTGGCCAAACATCCCAACAGACAACACATATACCCTAAAATGTAAAATGCAAGAAATGTATAGTATCGTTTTGGTTGTGCCTCATCAAGCAAGACTTACATCAACTGGGAAATAAAATTTAAAAACAGGAAAAAATCTGTATTCGCTTTGAAAACAACCTCCAGCAGTGGGTGAAACTAGGAAAAACACTGATTATCTTACAGATATGAAAATAGCTGTTATAAATTAATCAATACTGAGATAATTAGGCTTTATCACCCCCTCGTTGTTCAGTGATCTCATTAGAAATAAAAAGAAATCAAAGTGATCTCATTAGAACAGAGTTATAAACAGGCAGGGAGGGGGCTGTGGGGGGATCTAGCATCAATATTCAATATCGGATCTGCAATATTAAGACCACTACCAGGGGATGAGAGGGAGAAGTGGCTCACAGCGGTTGGAGAGACTGTGTGTGTGTGTGTGTGTGTGTGTGTGTGTGTGTGTGTGTGTGTGTGTGTGTGTGTGTGTGTGTGTGTCAATGCCCCTGATCTAGTTTTGAAAATCAGTACAATGCCTCCCTGCTCTGCGTCTCATTGACACAAACACACAAACATAATTACACACACATGTTCTGTGTCAGAACATTTGCATAATGAAAACATAACACTGCTACTCCGGTCTGATCGGGAACATGGGTGTCAGCTTGTGTGTGTGTGTGTGTGTGCTTCTGTGTGAGGCTGAGCGTGCTGCAGACAGAAGCATGCATGTGGTCATGTATGTCTACGTGTGTGTGCAGGAGTGTTTGAGTTGTAGCTGTACGGGTGTGTGCATAAATGTACAGTGTGTTAATGTGTAACATGTGCGTGCGTGCGTGTATTAGTGTGACACACAGAACAAGCAGAATCCCTTCATCTCTGCTAATTAACATTCCTGTAACCAATATGATAAAATATTGATATGATGACAAGAGCATGCCTATTCACACACACACTCGCACAGAAAGAGAACAGCCGCCACCCACATGATCATCATTTGAATGACGTCAGCCATGTTTATTAATATTTATATAAAAGTTCACACATTTCCCTTATTATTTATATTCTGCAGTATTTTTTGTTCTGCTGTTTGTCAGTTTGTCATCTTCTATTGTCAGCCAACATGTTTGCATCCAGCTGTCAATACAGAAAATCATAATGCAGAACCTTTATTTCAAATTATTAGTGTGAGATGTTTTTGCTATGCACGTCATGAATGATAGTTATGTACACACACAAGGCGGCTCACACTGAAAACAACTTGGCTGGTGTGTTGTTGTAATCTGACCTATAGTGTGGGAAGGGCCAACAGCTCAGATTGTACATAAGTAGCTCTCTGAAATGGTAAAGGTGTGATCACACTAGCACCAGTCTCTGCGAATAAACGCTCTGTTTCTCGCTTACTTGAAATACATCCCATAACTGACAAATTCAGTAACTGTTTCTCATTTCTGTACGCGCTTTTATTTGGTCCAGCAGATAAAGTTCTTTGACCGTTTGTGCAGCATTATTTATGATCACTCTGCTCTTGTGACATCAAATGCTTTTTTGTGCTGAGTGTGGGCAATTTTGTTGGACTGAAGGCAAATGTGACCACATCTTTCAGCTGTGGTATTGCTTATTAAATCTATCTATATAATGTAGAATCAATACTCTACTAACCTATGGGCAATTTAAAACGATGATCACAAAACTCCCTGCTTCAATGTATAACTGTTTTAACTGATTCTTTCTTTATTCTTATCTGTGTTTATTTTTAACTTGTTTGTAACTCGACATCATTGTAAATAAGGGCAACCTCAATGGTTCTCATAAAATCAAAATGTTTAAGTGTTTTTATAATATGTCTTGCGCTAGACGTCACCCATACACCAGTATCTGGCCCAACAATGACAAGCAGTAGCCAGTAGCACATTCAGCGCTACTGGCTACTGTAAACACAAACAATCAATATCCGCGATAAGTCCCTCCCTAGCTTTCTGTTGTTACAGGAAATCCATAAATATGAGGAATCAGATAGCACTAGCCATTTCATGGGAACTTTAAATAGATATTAAATGAAATGGAAAAGAAATGTTACACTCCAAACCTTAATCAAGTAGTTTTAGTTGCCTAAAAGTAACCAAACTTTAAGCATAGTGGCAGCAGATTAAAAAGCTCTCATTTTAATTTAATTTTGTTGTTAAAACTTGTTTTAAAGTCCAGAATCACAAAAGTAACTGGACCAAAGCAGAGATGAAGGGATCTGAGAGAGCATTACGTTTTGTTCAAATGTACAGTATGTATAGTGAAATATATGTAATTTTTTAAACTTTGTTCAAGTAATTTTATGTAATTTATGTCTTCCATTGTTTTGTCGTGTACATGATTTGTCATGTATATAGTAAGTACTGATTGCGTAGTATTAATCAAAGGTGAAGAAAAATCTAGCAGCAAAACCAACACTGAATGCAACCCTTCTAGAAACATAGTCTTTGACATGTTTATTTGGAATGTTTTGATTTGCTGGGATGAACTCCTCACCTTGTTTTGTGCACTTGCCAAACAGAATAATTTATCAGGGAGAGAAAGGAGCAGAAATCTGATTGTTGATGGTCCACAGCCAATTAAATATTTCATCTATGTGAGAGTTTGTGGAACATTTCTCCTCCTTTCCTGCTGCTCTGTAAATCAAACCTGTGATTCAAGCAACAGCACACCGACTGAATGCCATTTGTGCTGCCATAGATATAAAACGGTAGATGTGACATTATGTCATAACTCATGGGATAACCATCCGCCATCTTACCAGGGTATTGTTTACAATCACCACCTATGGGCAGCAACTGTGTTTGTCGGCTGTGCAGCATTTAATTGTTTTACTAAAAGGAGCAAAGAGACCAGGGAGGCTGGCATCACTCCACACGTCAGTATAGAGTAGATGAGAGATTTATTTTTTACAAATAGGTCAACTAAAACTACAAAAAGTTAGTAAACTAGGTAACTTTACTGTTAGAAATGTATCTTTTCCTTATGTACAACATTAGGTGTGTTTCTCTCTTGTGTTTCTGATTGTACTTGCAGCTGCAAACAGGCTGCAATGGCTTTTAAAAATACCGGAATTACCCTTTAATAGTCCCAATGACAGTTTTTATCCTAATTATGCTTTTTTCAATTAAAACAGCGGCAGTTATTGTGGACAAATTAATAGCTGACAGAGAAATTACAAGGACTTCTCCTTGTTGTTGTTGTTGTTGTTGTTGCTGCAGTTGAGATGTAATTTGTTTTGCTGTCAAAAAACATTCCTACCAAAGCCTAATAAGCAGAATAGCAATTACTTTTCACATAATGGAGTGTTAATGCATGTGTGTGTGTGTGTGTGCAAGGTGGCAAAATCAGACACATTTCAAAAGTTAAGAGCTTCCTGTTGAAACACAAAATGAATGACATTGAGATTTCTCAACCAAATTCAATTTATACCCGTTTTGACTTCGAGTAAATGGTTGAATTTTTTTAAATTCAACCATTTACAGACAGGGGATTCAAAACATTGGTATTTGTGTGTGAAATGTGTGTGTGTGTGTGTTTTGTAAGTAATGAGAACTGTATGATCACTTCTTACCTTCCCCTTCGCTAAGTTTCAAGTCATTGTACTGTCACATTTTATCAAACAGTCGATATCTCATATAAGAATCATTGGAATTAGCTTATTTGCTTGTTTTAAATGTATTATGACCATACATACAACATGGCAATATAATATGATGTGCATTACAGTCTACTGCTGCTATAAAGTAATATACAATTCCCTTAACTAACATAACTATTTGTTTTATGTAAAGAGGTTATTGGGTATTCATGCATTCAGAACTGATTTTTCTGCTTCAGCTCATCTGGTCCATTTAGACATGTGGTTAGACGACATGGATCAGAGTTAGTCTATATCACTATAATACACACAAGCACATTGGCATTATGCAAGCAATTTGGCTTTCATCCACAAGCACTCACATACATGCAGATACAGCAAAGTGAACACACACCAGAGCATCAAAAACAATCCTGTGCCCTGAATATACCCACTTACACACTCACACACATGCATAAACACATCCTCCAATAATAACACTTATTTAAGCAGAATCCCCTGTCTTTCTCATGTTAAGATTTCCATTCCCCCGAGGCACCAATAGCAGGCATTAGAGCCTTTCATGTCAGCCAAAGTTAACACAGTGCGACAGGACCCACGGAGTCACAAACCAGAGGGAGACACCCCGAGGCGAGCGGCTCTAAAGAGTCTGTTTACTGCTCACTTAGATAACATCTACTGATCCTGAGTGTGACTGTGTGTTCAAGTGTGTGTGTGGGGTGGGGGTGGTGGGGAGCAAACGAGGACATGTTGCTGTGTGTTCATGTGTGAATGTGTGTGCAGAGCAGAGAACAGTTTCAAAGTCAGAGGTGGAAAGTAACCAAATAAATTCCCAAATAAGTTAATATATATTATATTTAGTTTCCAGATTTCTTTTTTTTTTTTTTACATAATATGTACTTATGTTTAGTAGTTTTGCTGATAATATCTACATTTTCTGAATTTTTATACATGTTTAAACATTTTAAAATGTTTTGTATTTGCTTTAATTTTTCAATTTTTTTATTTTTTATTTATTTATTTTTTGCTTTTTCCATTTTTTTCACATATTGGTACCACTAAGGAAGGATCTCAATATGTTTTTCACTTCATCTGTTTTCTGTACACATTTATTTAACTAATTGTGTGTATTGGGTTCATTTGTGCTTGGGTGTGTGTGTGTTAAGCTCACTGTGTGTTTGCATGCACGCAAGTCAGAGTGTATCTGGGCTGATAATGTGTGACTGTGCATGTGTGTGCGTCTTCCTATCTTGTTTCTTAGTTAACTCATATTAAATCCACTGTCAGCTAACATGCCAAGATCCTTAAATATTCCCATTAAGTCATTTAAAACCATATGCCAACATATGCCATCTGCCCCCATGTACCCCTCGCGCACACACACACACACACAAACAGACACCCTGAAGCAAACAAACTCACTGGCTAAATACTAAATGCAATTACTGCCACCCCAATAAGCCTGGATAATAAGAGAAAGCATGTTAATGTAACATACAGCTAGGGCAGATGTGTTTGAGGTGTGTGTGTTTGTACAGTATATATATGTGTGTGTGTGTGTGTGTGTGTGTGTGTGTGTGTGTGTGTGTGTGAGAGAGAGAGAGAAAGAGAGAGAGAGAGAGAGTGAGCGAGAACTACGAAGGCGCAGTCTATGAAGGCCCTGCCGAACCAAGGCCGAACCGAGCGTTGTTAAATGAGATGGTCTGGTCTGCGGACGATTTCCTATTTGCGTCACCAGCATCATGAAGCACTGCTGCTGTCGCCTAGCAACCTTGACAGCTGCAGTTGAGGTTTGAGGTTTTTAAGGCCCCTTGGTTTTTTAACATTTGTATCATTAGCTATTTGAGTGAGTTGAAACCCAATGCTTACATTTAAAAGTGTAATCCTGCTCGACCGCTGTGGACATTACGTTTGAGGACGCCATATTCTCTTGCGCGCAATGAATCTTGGGATAGGTTGGGCCGTGAAGGATCCAGCTGTTGGATCTTCCAAATTCGGGAAAAGAAGGCCACATTTCTTGGCCACATTTGAAGTAGCCTTCGAAATGGGACGGCCTTGTTGCGCCGCTATGACGCATTCGGCCTTCAAATGCAGCCTTCAAAGAGTGAAGCCCCTGAATTGAGACACAGCTACAGTGTTCAAAAGAGCAACCAGAAAACATCAGAAAGAGCGCTGGTGTGCCAGGTGAAGTCAGTTCTCTTCAAACAACCAAAATTTGATTTGAAGGAATAAGCCAAAGGTGTGAGGTGAGAGGTTTGTGTTTTGCATGAGTGTGAGCATCAGCGTGTCTAGAGAGTAGGAGGTGAGAGGATAGCGTGAGAGGATGAATGTTTCATAGAGAAACAGATCTACTAGTGCTTTAATAAAACAGGTTTGAGTGATATAAAATGCAGAGAAGCCAGAGGGGCTACAGGTGGTGTGTGTTTGTGAGTGTGTAGAGTATGAGGAGCCTTGGTGTTAGCCGTCAGACCAGTCTTTCATAAAGAAAGGAAACAATCGAGAATCAAGGAAGCAGTGAATATGAGCTAAATCAAATTTATTTATAAAGAGAACATGTTGTAAATTCTACCAAGATGTGAGGGCCAGAGGTTGTGTGTGTGGGGGTCCTGAAAGCTTTTTATGGAGGTTTCTGCAGTTTGCACGAGAGCAGCAGGGCAGTGAATGCTAAATAAGCCAGAGGAGCTCAAATGGAAACCAAAACAAGGGAGAAGAAAGGATGTGTGCAGGGGTTAAAGATAAAACACTTAAGATAGATATTGGTGGTGCACAGTACTTTACTTTCATGGTCCTACGATGTTGCTTGGTGTATTTTTTATCTTGGATGAATAAAGGTAGATGACATGACATCTTGTTGAGTTAGTTCCAGCAGCTACAGTTAGTGTAGCAGAAGGGAAATCAGCAATCTACAAGATTACCAGCAAACATTTAAGATTTTGGTGTCAGTTCCTCAGAATGAACACTGATGTTCAATGATCGTACAGGCTGAAATCCACAGAAGAAAATGCAGATTGAACAAATTCCTCTGGAGTGTAATGAACATCATAGACTGATGTTACTGTATGTGTCAGTACCTTCAGAAATGTAAAACACAAATTTATCCAATCCATGTATTATTTGTGAAAGTTTTCCCAGTAAGCGCAACATTTCCACCATAAATGGACAAATTACAAGAAAGCTTTTAAATTTCTCACATCAAGTAATCAATTTCAAACAAACAAACAAAATCAGTCCTCAATCCCAACAATCCAACTCGAAGGACTCTTCTCAATCAGAATTCACTCCAGAATGTCTCCCCAAACAAACTCCAATGAACAATCACTTTTTTTTGTGATTGAATCGAATTTTTAAAAATTAGCAAGAAAACACAATGCACCACGATTTTTCAGATTAGCAAATTCAGTATTTTTTTTTACTTCAATAATCAAAAAACTTCAGCAGATTCTGTTGGAACTGAAAATGATGTAGGAACAGCTGAGGGAATATGAGTGAGCGAGTGAGTGACTGAACAAAGGAGTGAGTGAGTGAGCGAGTGAGCAACACATGAATGAGTGAGCAAGTGAGTGACTGAACAAAGGAGTGAGTGAGTGAGCGAGTGACTAAGTGGGTGACTCTGACGGAGTGAATGAGAGAGTGAACGAATGAGTGAACAAGCATGTGAGTGAGAAACACATAAGTGGATGAGCGAGTTACTTAGCAAATGAACTAGTGAGTGAACAAATGAGTGAGAGACTGAGTGAATGAGTGAGCAACACATGAGAGAGCGAGTAAGTAAAATGAGCGAATGAGTGAGGGATCAAGTTAGGGACCCAACAAATGAGTGAGCAAGCGAATGACTGAGTGAGCGAGTGAATAGTATCACAGTTATTGTGTGTGATTGTTCCCTTAAATCTCCCTCTCTCAGTTCCAGTGTGTGTGTGTATTTGTGTGTTAATGTCTTAAAAGGGAGGAAGTGTTTTCCTGAACGCTCTGTTGTGACTTTAATTATCTGCTACATGAATCAATAGGGGTACTGCCTTGTAACCTTTAGTTCTGCATGAAAGAACACAGAAAACAGCATTGCCACCGATCGCTTTCACTTGCTGTCACACACACACACACACACAAACTTCAAGCTACATAACCACAAACATTAAATGAACAAAAACACATGAACAACACACAAAAATACACACTAACGCCTGTACGTATGTGTGTACTCAATTGAATCAATTGGTTTGGACAGAGGGGTGACTACAAAGGGGAAGTACGGAGATTGGAAGGCATAGGAGATTGACGCGCGCACACACACACACACACACACACAAACACACTCTCACTTCTGTTTGAAATGACTGGTTGCAGCAAACAGTCGTAGTAGATTAGAGGGGAAGAAGTTGACAAAGCAGACAAAGGAAGGAGTACTTCAGATTACACACACACACACACACAGACAGACAGACACAGCTGATTTGATTTATGTGCTCCCTCAAGCTGATGTAATTATATTCCGCTTCCCAAAAGACAAAAGAAGTATATAATGTATGTGCAAAACACAGGTATACACACTTGAAAATCAAGTTAACCCCGTCTGGCCTTTGACTGGAATCCAAAGCAGCCGAGTCTGGTCTCAGTCTAACGTAGTTTGACCCCACAGTGGAACTAGGCCTGTTTATTGGGAAACAGGCCAGCTGACTGGCCCAGGAGCTGAACTTTGTCTAATCCTGTTTGGAACTGAACCAGGCTGGCTCTGTTTTCTGTGTAGCAAAGACCAGCTGAGCCCAGAAGGAGAACCAGGTTATCCCTGTCTTGAGTTTAAAAACAGTCTAGTCTATTTAAGATCTGTAATCAAACTGAAGCTAGTGCTGCAAGTAAGTGGAAACAGGCCAGTTTGGGAGGATTAGGCCCTTTTAAACCACAGGAACTTTTTTAGGAAGGCAGGAATATTTTCAGCATGGGAACCTTGTTTTGGTTTCTGGACCATAGTTCCTACACCCTAAGAAGTGTCTGCTCCAGGCTGACGTTGTACAGTATTATATCTGTTTTAGATCAAAGCAAGAGAACATATGAAAAACCCATGTTTGTCATTGTAAATGGGGACTCATGACCTGGGCTTAATGCAGGTCTGACTCTCCTCATCTATTTCATATTGACAGCAATTACCAGCCCTCTCAAACAAGAATCCTGTTCTTCACACTCACAAACATACATTAACATGGTTTTAGAATGTGAGTTGTTGTATTAACTTTTCAAAAGCTGACCAAATATAATAAAGAAATCCTGTTAGGTTACAATGAAGTATCCATACCATCCATACTGTAAATCACAGTAAACTAAATACTGTATAAGTCTGTAAATACTGTATAAGTCAACTATGCTCAGCCTCTTATGACACATGTGAAAGTGGTTAGACTGTCAGAAACGTCCAAACTTTTCAAAAAGTGTTAGAGACGGTCTGAGTCACAACATGACTCATCTGAAACACACACACACACACACACACACACACACACAGGTATCCAGTGACAGTCACACTCCCCCTTTGTCACACATGCAAACCCTCTCAAAACTCAAACGTCTCTCTCTCTCTCGCTCGCTCTCTCTCTCTCTCTCTCTCTCACACACACACACACAGGGGTAAGTTTGGTATAGTTCCTGATGAGGTCATGTTGCTATTAGCATGCTAATCCTGCTCAGGATTACACTGCTGTCAGAGCAGAGAGCTCTGCATTAATAACCAGTTCCACCTCTATCTTGCTCTCTCTTACACTAACTTTCTCTCTCTCTCACACACACACACACACACACACACACACACACACACACACACTCCTCTACTCTTTGAGCATCCCTGAAACATTCTCAGATCTCATTTTTTGTCAGGTTTGTCAAGTCTCTGTTGTTTAGTCAAATTTAAATCAAAAGGGGCTCTATTTGGCAGAACTGTCAAAAACAGAAGCCAATTTTAAGAAACGCACACTTGCACACTCTCTCTCACACACAAACTTTGTTGTGAAATGAAGTTGTAGCTGCAAACTCACTCAGTATAAAATCGTATATACTCTTGTTTTTTCTTCCTTTGTTTTGCTATCTGTGCCTCTCATACACACAACGGGGAGGAGCTTTAATCTCAATACTCTCATTAACACTCTCACTCCCACATTCAGAAAGTCAAAGAGAGACACAGAGAGAAAAAGTATAGATACTACCACTGCTGTTACAACTAGTTTGCAACTATTAGTATAACAAATAAATTATATTATTATAATTATCATCACCACCATAAATCAACCAATCAATCATCATCATCTTATATGACAGTTGCAGTGTTTTAATAAAAGGCAAATAAGCAGAAATACATGCACATGTGTTTATATTTCTATTGAGGATCCTCAACATAATGAACTCCGTCAAAACGGAGCCATGTTGTTCAGACACGTCTTGACCTCGTTATTGACTGTCCCAGCTGTTACGACAGCTTTCAAATGTTTAATTTTATCGTAACTATAAAGCAGATGCACTTGTAAGTGGAGGTGAGCATGATCTAATGAGAGTGCAACAGGGGGCAAAGAAGGAGGGAGATAGCAGGCACACACATGCATACATATTCAGTGACGTCTTGCCTTTTTTGGTCGAACATGGCAATCATTTGCACCAGTTGCAGATGTATCTGGAATAAACCTGTACTACTACTGATTACTGTACTGATTAACCAACACCTTCTCATCCTAGGTCGTCCAACACAGACGCTTTGTCACACGGTGTGTCAAACAGATGCACAAGGTACCCTTTAGGCAACAAAACTACTTGGTTAGGTTTAGGAGAAGATCATGGTTTGGCGTAAGTCACGTATTTAATGTAAAACTTTAAATTACTCAACGTTGACTTTTGGTTTCACACGTTGACACGAACCCTGGTCCCCTTGGGTGAAAGTCATGTGTTGTTTCATCCATCCATCCATCCATCCATCCATATCACCTCCCTACATGGACTTTGTCGGATGGGTTTATGTTGAAAGCCTGGTGCGTCTCACACAGACACACAGTATGAGACGCAGAGGGGGCGTGATAAAGTGTCTGTATTTGACGCCCTGGGAATGACAACAGACTGGATAAACTTACTGTCTGGAGTTACTAAATTATACGGAAGACAAGAAGGAAGCAGATCGAGGGTCAAGGGTCCCGCAGTCAATGTTAGCAGGACTGCTTGTCATCAGCACACCTTCTTCTGAGATTCCTTGTGTAGTTTTTGTCATGTCAACATGAAACACAGCGTGGAACAAAAACATTTTCTTGTGGTGTGTGCACTACAGCAGTTTTGAGAACATAAGTCAAGTCTATTTTATTTATGCAGCCCAATATCACAAATCACAATTTGCCTCAAGGGGCTGTGCAGCCTACAACACCCTCGATTCGAATAAGGAAAAACTCCCCCCAAAAAAACCCTTTTAACAGGGAAAAAAATGGAAGAAACCTCAGGAAGAGCAACCGAATAGATTCACAACAGAAAATCATAGTATATACAATTATGATGACAAAATGTAGGTTGTAAAACATAAGTGAAGAGGAAGACAACTGAGCAGCTACAGGTCTCACCCACTAAGTAGGATCTGAGCCACACCACCTCCTCTCCAAATTTAAAACTAGGTCTACGACTCAAATTGGTCCTCACAAGCATAGATGTACAGGAGCCCACTCTCTCACACATTATGGAGACAGACCCAAGCAGACAGAAAGACCGACATCTGCCTGCACACTTGAATACAGCTCCAGACACACTCTCTCTGTGGTGCTCATTAGGAGAGGTAGCAGGTCCAGACCTCCTCCTAGCAGAACTACAGGGGTGACCGACTCCCCTCCCTGTCCTCTCCCCTTCTTCCACTCCTCCTCTTCTGTCAGCTTCACTCTCTGC